>JAHDVF020001177.1:0-16910 GCA_022606425.2 Lepidostoma basale
AACGAAAATCACTTTTTTACTAGTTATCAAAGAACCACAACTCCTACACAAAAAAGACTAACACCGTTGGATACGCATTAAAAACACGAATCGAACGGTATATAACACATAAGAAAACGGAGAAAAAAAAAACCACTTTGATCGCTGTTTAGAAAATTTGACGCGCGGAGCACACGAAACGTGACCTCGCCAGACAAACGCTAGACTGCGCTAGACTAGGTTAGGTTAGGTTAGGTTAGGTTAGGTTAGGTTAGGTTAGGTTAGGTTAGGTTAGGTTAGGTTAGGTTAGGTTAGGTTAGGTTAGGTTAGGTTAGGTTAGGTTAGGTTAGGTTAGGTTAGGTTAGGTTAGGTTAGTTTAGGTTAGGTTAGGTTAGGTTAGGTTAGGTTAGTTTAGGTTAGGTTAGGTTAGGTTAGGTTAGGTTAGGTTAGGTTAGGTTAGGTTAGGTTAGGTTAGGTGTCGGTTAGGTTAGGTTAGGTTAGGTTAGGTTAGGTTAGGTTAGGTTAGGTTAGGTTAGGTTAGGTTAGGTTAGGTTAGGTTAGGTTAGGTTAGGTTAGGTTAGGTTAGGTTAGGTTAGGTTAGGTTAGGTTAGGTTAGGTTAGGTTTTTTTTTTTTTTTTTGCATGTGTTGGTTTCTACTAAAATACCTTAACGGGTTACAGGGTCAAGGTGTTTTGTAAGCTAATGTTTGAAAAGTGTTGCTGTGTGCGATTTTAATCTAAGTGATTTGTAAGTGTGCCTGTCTTGTGGTCCATGGGCTATCTGTGATTCCATCCCGACATTCGTCTTTAGGGCTGAGGGAACCATGGAAAACCTCAGCCAAGATGGGTGCTAAAAAGCGATATTATATGTATACATACATATACATACATAAACGTAAATACATATCTGTGTACATATATACATAGGAATACATACATACACTAATGCGAATACATATACATATATACATACATACACATATATATATATATATATATATACATATATACACATACATATCTACACTTATAAGTATTTGAGATACATATATAATATAATATTATGACCTTTATATCGTCATGCATACATATTATTACGCTCGTACATGTACACATATATTCACATACACACATATATACACATTCATACACTCGCATATGCATACACACACGTGCTCACATGCACACATTCACATATTCACCTGCATACACTTTCATGCACAATGCACTCGGTATACGCTCATACTCATTCACCCATGAACTCAAATACACTTATACTCGCACTTACATAATCAACATGCTCATATACCCACATACACACTTACAAATGCATATACATTCTAATGCAGATGCACATACATATAAGCATACATTCACTTGTGCATGGACACGGACACATGTACATGTACACATGTCTGCGCATACACACATACCCGTACATACGTACTTACATACTTACTTACATACACATGCACACACGTACTCACGAGCTTGCATGCATACATCCAAACAAGCAACCGTATGCTATACTCATACATACATCCACAGACATACAGACATATAATTCATTTGTATAAAGATAGTCACACCTACATGTACCTATCTTGCATACACCGATGCTGATACCTAGTTAAATAAATAAATGTATATATTTATGTTGTCATTCCTATGAACGCATGCACTACCACATGCATTCACTACGCCGATCCAGATTGAGTGATATATTTACGTGCCACATCATATACCCACACATACATACATATACTCTACATATACCGATATAATAACACAATTAGTAAATATATATGTTTATGCATGCATTAATATATAAACATGCATTGTACCAATCTAGGTTAAGTAATGCTTGCATACGTCTGTATGCGTTTGTGCAGAAATGCCAATGCCTATTCATGCCCTTATAATGAATAGAAATACATCTACGTGTTCACCTTGATAATCATGCACATATTATACCTCCATGCACCAAAAGGACTATCAGTGCATATTCATAGTCGCCCATATAATCACATACGTCTATGCACCAATATACTGCATGCATCTACATTTGCACCTGCCCTCATGCATACAGACCTGCACGTTCACATACACACTCACATGTACCCACACATGCACCGATATGAATGCATTTATATCCACATACGCCGACACAAAGACACACCCGTCCATGCACGTGCCAGCACAAATATATAATAATTTATCATGCACTATGATAAATTCCATATATGCCTGCTTCTCGTGATATTGAGTAGGCTTTGAGGTAAAAAATAATAGATTGTAATATTTATTGAGTACACAGCTATTTGTTTGCCGTCCGCAGTCTGTCCACTACCGTGGTAGCGAAGTCAACGAACGTGTTATGTGTTTCCTTGTTCAGGAGGATGGCTGGGAGGTTGTCAAGTTGCATGCCTCTCCTTTGGCATTCCTTCTCCAGTTTCCACCTCTCCTTGGCGTGTATTGGGCAGTGTAACAGCGCGTGTGTGATGTTTTGTTCTGTTTGCGAATCGCAGGGACAGAACGGTGTCGGTTTGATTTTGAACCTGTGTAGGTACGAGAGTGTCGCTCCGTGTCCGGTAAGGACTTGCGTGAGCTGGAATTTCGGTGAGGTCAGCTTCCTCAGCTCTTTCGCCTCTCTGATGGTGGGGAGAAATAATTTCGTCCCGCTTCCGGTGGCGCTCTCGTCGTACCTGTCTTCCCACAGGCCCAGTACGTGTGTTCTTATGTTGCGTTTGGCATAGCTGAGGGGAAAGTCCGAGTAGCGCTTGGCAGTTTTGACCTTCAAGGCGGCCTCTGTAGCCAGCTGGTCGGCTCTCTCGTTTCCCTCCAGCCCGTTGTGACCCCGAATCCACAGGAAGGTGCATTCGGTCCCCCGTTCTTTGAGGTGTTTGGAGGTGGTTTGTATCTCGAAGACCAGAGGGTTGGTGGGCGATCCGTCGCTTAAAGCCTTAGTTGCGCTCATACAGTCGGTCAACACGTTGACTTTCCTGTACGAGGCGTGGGCGACGACCCATTTCAGGGCCTCTGCGATGGCGAAGAGTTCAGCTTGGAAAACTGTGCAGTAGTCTGCCATCGGGAGTTTTCCGCTTTTCAATTCTCCGGCCGCGCCGCGGACGGCGAACGCCGCCCCGACTTTTCCTCCGGTCTTGCTTCCATCCGTGTAGATGTCCACCTCGTCCGAGGGGAACGATTCTCTCCTGTATGTTTCGGGGTGCTCCGTCAATACACCAGGTCGCTCCGCGGGATGAGGCAGCGCTGTCCACTTGACGACTCCCTGGTAGTCGCGGTCGTCCGGCAGCAGATCGGTGGTTCCCTGCCTTTTTACATCACCTATCATCCGGAGCTCCAGCAGCTTCAGGTCCAGCGGCATCAGGTCGGCGATCGCCTGCACAGAGGTGAGAGAGGCGGTTTTGTAGGCTCTACATATTCTGATGCCTATCGCTCTCTGCACCCGGTTCAGCTTCTGCTGGATGTTTTTCCTGCGCGCTGCATCGGCCCAAACGCTCGCCGCGTAGGTGACGGTCGGTTCGACGACTCCCGCGTAGAGAATCCGCAGCACCTCGGGGCTGAGCCCCCAGGTGGCTTTCGCCATGTGCATCAATCTCTTGGTGTAGTTGACGGCTTTGCGGCATACCATGTCCGCGTGTTTGCTCCAGTTGAGAGCGTCGTCAAGAACAATTCCCAGAACCTTGCAGTCTTTCGACAGCGGGAGAGGTCTGCCATTCATCAGGAGGTCGGGGGCCCGAACCCTCTTCCTCGTGATGAACAGAGCCCTCGTCTTCTCGTCCGAGAACTGCAGTTTGACTCGCTCTCCCCAGGAGGTGATTTGGGTGAGTGTGTCGTTGACAATCGCTTCCAGGGCACCGACGTCCCCGTGCGTCGCTACCAGCAGCACGTCGTCGGCGAAGGCCTGGATGTGAACTTCTCGGCGGTACGGCAGGCAAAGGAGCTCGTCGAGCGCCACGTTCCAGAGCACCGGACCGCAGGCCGATCCTTGGATGCAGCCCTTGCTCGAAGATCTGCTCGAGTAGGCTCCCGCGTATTTAATTTCGACCACTCTGTCGGAGAGATAGTCCTTGAAAACGCGAAACACGTTTTCGGGACAGTCGCGCTTGGCCAGCTGCGACAGCAGGTGCGGCCACCAGGCGTTGTCGAAAGCGCCTTTGATGTCCAGAGATATCACGCAGGCGTGACATCCCTCGCGGTTGGCTTTCTTGATGAGTCCGACCGCCAAGAGCATCGCGTCCTTGGTGCTCCTCTGGCGAGTGAACCCGTACTGGCGGTCGCTGAGTCCGCCCCGGGTCCCGAGTCTCCAGGAGACTCGGTCGATCAGGAGCTTCTCCAGCGCCTTCCCCAACACGGGTATCAGTCCCAGAGGCCTGTAGGAGGCGACGTCTCCGAGGTCGTCCTTGCCAGGTTTCGGTATTATTTTGATTCTGGCCACTTTCCAGAGGAAGGGAAAGCAGCCCAGCCGCAAGCAGGCGTTAAAGATGCTAGTCAGCACCTCCGGAGAGGTTCGGAACGCTCTCAAGCAGATATCCGAGGTGAGATGGTCTCGTCCGGGTGCCTTGGAGGGGTCCATGTTTTCCAGCACTGTGGCGATCTCCTCGGGCGAAAACGCAAGGTCGTCCTCGGCGAGCAGCGACTCGTGTCCCCCTCTGCGGATCGAAAGCTGCTCAGGCGTTTCGCGCGAAGTCTCGTCGTTCGGGAAGAAGTGTTCCAGCAGTGCGGTCGCCGTCTCAAGCGCGGAGCTCGAGGTGCGGTTTTCGAATTTTAACGTGGCGGGAGGCCGACGCGGGGATCTCTTTAACATTCTCTGCACAGACGACCAGGCGGTCTCTTTATTCTGGGCAGAGCAGAACCGTTTCCAGCTGGCGATCTTGGCCGTGTGTATCGCGTCTTTGTATTTTTGCTTGATTTCCAGGTAGGCAGGCAACGTCAGGAGGGTCCTGCGGACTGCGGAGGAGTTGGCCAGCTTCCTTTTGGCCCGGATGACCTCCTTCCTCATGTCGTCCAGGTCCGAATTCCACCAGACGTTTCCAACGCGCGCAGCGGTTCCGGGCGCCCGCCGGACGGTCGGTATGGCCGTCCGGCACGCGTCCGATATCGCGTCGACGTAGTCACCCACCTGCCTGTTGAGCGCGCCGTGCAGCGAGTTCGATTCGATCTTCCCTGCGGTGAGGTGTTTGTTCGCGAGATTGGTTCGGAGCGTCCTTTCAAACTTTTTCCAGTTCGCTCTGCTCGTCTTGTACAGGAAGGTCGATTCGTCGTTCCCGGCGTCGGGACTCCCGGCCAGCGAGACCGTGAATCTGATACCGTTGTGATCGGACAGAGGGGAGATGTCTCTGTCCACCCTCCAGTGCTCTATTTTCTCTATGAGATTGTTCGAGCAGACGGTGACATCTACGATGCTGCTGAGGAGATTACCACCCCGCACCGTTTCGAAAGTCGGCGTGGAGCCCTCGTTCAACACGTGGAGCTGGTTCTGGGCTACGAACTGGTCGACCTTGTCTCCTCTCGTGTCGGTCTTTTTGCAGCCCCACCATATGCTCTTCGCGTTGACGTCGGCTCCCACCAGAATTCGGTGGTATTTTTTATCTTCCATCAGCGCGCCGGCCTTGAGCAGTCCGGCGTCTATGTCGTCATCCGGGGGGAGATAGAGCGATCCGACCACCAAAGGCGGTCCTCTCGCCTCCATCTCTATCTGTACGAAGACGTTCGCGCTGTCGCTGAACTCTGTCAGCATGACGGATCTCGCGGCGAGCTCCGGGTTCATGACGAGCACCGCAGCTTTAGCCGGCGAGTCCGCACTGCCTTTCTGGTGCACCGGGCCGGAGTACGTCGATTTGGCGATAGTTCCCGTGCGTCCGGTGTACGGCTCCTGCACAATCGCGATGTCTATCTCGGCGTCGGCAGCATTTTGGAGGAACGCGAGGGTGGCGATCTCGCATCTCTGCAAGTTCGCCTGAGCGACTCTCAAATCTGGGAGCGATTCACGGTCCATAGTCGACTCTGGACCTGTATATGGCAGCTTGTCTCCGGAATTGCGGGCACTCCTCGCTGAAGACTCTGTGGGCCGTGGCAAGGTCGGTCTTGTCAGCCTTGTTGGCGCGAACGCAGCTGACGCAGACATCGGTCGCTCGGGCCGCCTTCTGGCAGCCGGCGGCTTTGTGCTCGCCGCCGCATCGCCAGCAAGCCTCCTTGCTCCTGCAGTGGGTGACCGTGTGCCCGTAGGACAGGCACCTCTGGCACGTGAGCACGGCCAGGTATTCCGCTACGCGGACCCTGGCGTACCCGACGTTGAGTTTAGGCTCGTCGGCGATGAGCCTCCACACTGACGGCGCGACTGAGAGGATCGCGCACTTGCGGTCTTTCTCCTTTTTAAATCCCACGAAGAAGAGGACCTTGGCCATCTCCTCCGCGGGGGTCTCCCCGAGGAGCCCGTTAAAACGTTTGTTTTGGGCAAACACGGCAGAGACGATATCCTCCTTCGTCATCGCCGCGTCCACCCCCTTGATGATAACTCGCGGGCGGAGTTTCATCTCTTCCTGCGCTTTGAGCGCGGGATTTTTAGTGACCGCATCTTTGAAAATGCGGCACTCTTCGGAGCTGTCGCATTGGACGACCACTCCGGTGGAGGTTCTTTTCAGGTGCCTGATGCCGATCCCCAGGGACGACACCTTTACACCTGCTTTCAGAGCCTTTTCTATGGCCTCTCCGGCCATCGGCTCTTTTCCCGTGATGACCAGGGCATGCCTGGTCTTGAGATTCGCGCGGGTGGTGATCCGCGGGGCCTCCGGAATAAGCGCGGGCGCGCTGGCGATGCTACGGGTTGCGGCCGCCGCGGCGTAGCTCCTCGTCGACGGAGAAGGCGCGCCGGTTCGCTCCAGCCGCGGAGCAGGAGCAGGAGAAGCAGGCAGGTTGCGGGTGGACGCCAGTCGCGCAGAGTGCAGCTCTTCGCGCTTCAAGCATTCTTCGGCATGCTCCAGCCTAAGACGGAAAACCTCACGCTCGAGGCTTTCTCTGAAAGCGCGGTATTCCTCGGCTATGGCGAGGCTCTCCTTTCGGATGCCTTGCAGACAATCAAGAACCTCGCTCTTGATTGCCGATTTAATGTTTCCACTGTTGCCCATGGCAACAGTGGCCGTTTCTATAAATTCCGCAATTGCGGAAAGGGACGCAGACGTGGTGTTGGATGTCGTGTCACTCGAACTTGCTGCCGCGGTTGCCGCAATGCTGTTCTTGTTTGGTTTTTCGACGACGTTGCCAATCGCGAAGCTTGTTGATGGTACCGCCAGATCACTGGCAGCGCGGACGGGCGACTCTATTTTGTTGCCTTTTGCAAAGGCCTTGCTAGAAGATGGCACCGCCAGGTCACTGGCGGTGCGGGCGGGCGGTTCTGTTTTGCCTTTCGCGAAGGCGCGGGCGGGCGACCCCGCCTTTTTATTCTTGGCGGCGCCGCCCTTTTTACTCCCTGTCCCCGTTTTTGGGGAGACAGGGCTAGAGTTGGCCATGACAGCGGTCGAGCGCTCTCTCATCACACCAGACGTGACATGTGGAAAAAATTGGGCCGGAAAGGCCGGAAGTCGATGGAAAAATTTTTGAAATCTGAATTTTTATATATATTCTGAAATTCGTAAGGTTAGGTTAGGTTAGGTTAGGTTAGGTTAGGTTAGGTTAGGTTAGGTTAGGTTAGGTTAGGTTAGGTTAGGTTAGGTTAGGTTAGGTTAGGTTAGGCTAGGTTAGGTTAGGTTAGGTTAGGTTAGGTTAGGTTAGGTTAGGTTAGGTTAGGTTAGGTTAGGTTAGGTTAGGTTAGGTTAGGTTAGGTTAGGTTAGGTTAGGTTAAGGTTAGGTTAGGGATTAGGTTAGGTTAGGTTAGGTTAGGTTGGAGTTAGGTTAGGTTAGGTTAGGTTAGGTTAGGTTAGGTTAGGTTAGGTTAAGTTGGGTTAAGGTTAGGTTAGGTTAGGTTAGGTTAGGTTGGGTTAGGTTAGGTTGGGTTAGGTTAGGTTAGGTTAGGTTAGGTTAGGTTAGTTGAGTTAGGTTAGGTTGAGTTAGGTTAGGTTAGGTTAGGTTAGGTTAGGTTAGGTGTCGGTTAGTGTCAGTTAGGTTAGGTTAGGTTAGGTTAGGTTGGTTTTTTAAAAAAGTTGGGTTAGGTTAGGTTAGGTTAGGTTAGGTTAGGTTAGGTTAGGTTAGGTTAGGTTAGGTTAGGTTAGGTTAGGTTAGGTTAGGTTAGGTTAGGTTAGGTTAGGTTAGGTTAGGTTAGGTTAGGTTAGGTTAGGTTAGTTAGGTTAGGTTAGTTAGGTTAGGTTAGGTTAGGTTGAGTTAGGTTAGGTTAGGTTAGGTTAGGTTAGGTTGGGTTTTAAAAAACTTGGGTTTTGGTTTTTATTTTGGGTTTTTGGGTTTTGGGTTTTTTGTGTTTTGTGTTTTTATTTTTTTGTGTTATTTTGGGTTAAGTTAGGTTGAGTTAGGTTAGTTTTTTTAAAAACTTGGGTTTTTTTATTTTTATTATTTTTTTTTTTTGGGTTTTTCGGGTTTTTGTTTTTATTTTCAGGTTAGGTCAGATTAGGTTAGGTTAGGTTAGGTTAGGTTTTAAAAAAAGTTGGGTTTTTTAAGGGTTTTTAATTTTTTATTTTTGGGTTTTTGGGGTTTTTTGGGTTTTTGGTATTTTTATCGGGTTAGGTCAGGTTAGGTTAGGTTAGGTTAGGTTGGGTTTTTAAAAATATTGGGTTTTTACGTGTTTTTATTTTTGGGTTTTTTGGGTTTTTTGGGATTTTGTGTTTATTTTTTTATTTATTTTCGTGTTAGGTTTGGTTAGGTTAGGTTGGTTTTTTAAAAAACTTGGGTTTTTTTGGTTTTTAATTTTTGGTTTTTTTGGGTTTTTTTAGGTTTTTTGTGTTTTTTTTGTGTTTTTTTATTTTTTTTTGTATTTATTTTTAGGTTAGGTTAGGTTAGGTTAGTTAGGTTAGTTTTTAAAAACTTGGGTTTATTTGTTTTTTTTGGGTTTTTTGGGTTTTTGTTTGTATTTTCGGGTTAGGTCAGGTTAGGTTAGGTTAGGTTAGGTTAGGTTTTAAAAAAAGTTGGGTTTTTTAAGGGTTTTTAATTTTTTATTTTTGGGTTTTTTGGGTTTTTTGGGTTTTTGGTATTTTTATCGGGTTAGGTCAGGTTAGGTTAGGTTAGGTTAGTTTGGGTTTTAAAAAATATTGGGTTTTACGTGTTTTTATTTTTGGGTTTTTTGGGTTTTTTGGGATTTTGTGTTTATTTTTGTATTTATTTTCGTGTTAGGTTAGGTTAGGTTAGGTTGGTTTTTTAAAAAACTTTCGTGTTTTTTCGTGTTTTTTATTTTTTTATTTTTGGGTTTTTTGGGTTATTAACCTTTTTTAGTTTTTATTTTTTATGTTATTCTTAGGTTAGGTTAAGTTAGGTTAGATTAGTTTTTAAAAAAACTTGGGTTTTTTTATTTAAAAAAATTTTTTTTTTTGGGTTTTTTGTTTTTTTTTTTGTATTTTCGGGTTAGGTCAGGTTAGGTTAGGTTATGTTAGGTTAGGTTTTTAGAAAAGTTGGGTTTTTTAAGGGTTTTTAATTTTTTATTTTTGGGTTTTTTTGGTTTTTTGGGTTTTTGACATTTTTATCGGGTTAGGTCAGGTTAGGTTAGTTTAGGTTAGGTTGGGTTTTTAAAAATATTGGGTTTTTACGTGTTTTTATTTTTGGGTTTTTTTGGTTTTTTTGGGATTTTGTATTTATTTTTGTATTTATTTTCATGTGAGGTTAGGTTAGGTTAGGTTGGTTTTTTAAAAAACTTGGGTTTTTTTTTTTAAATTTTTGGTTTTTTTGGGTTTTTTTAGGTTTTTTGTGTTTTTTTTGTGTTTTTTTATTTTTTTTGTATTTATTTTTAGGTTAGGTTAGGTTAGGTTAGGTTAGTTTTTTAAAAAACTTGGGTTTTTTTATTTTATAAATTTTTTTTTTTTGGGTTTTTTGGTTTTTTTTTTGTATTTTCGGGTTAGGTCAGGTTAGGTTAGGTTATGTTAGGTTAGGTTTTTAAAAAAGTTGGGTTTTTTAAGGGTTTTCAAATTTTTATTTTTGGGTTTTTTTGGTTTTTTGGGTTTTTGGTATTTTTATCCGGTTAGGTCAGGTTAGGTTAGGTTAGGTTAGGTTGGGTTTTTAAAAATATTGGGTTTTTACGAGTTTTTATTTTTGGGTTTTTTGGGTTTTTTGGTTTTTTGTATTTATTTTTGTATTTCTCTTTGGGTTAGGTTAGGTTAGGTTAGGTTGGTTTTTTAAAAAAGTTGGGTTTTTTCGGGTTTTTTAATTTCTTATTTTTGTTTTTTTTTGGGATTTTGTATTTATTTTCGGGTTTGGTTAGGTTAGGTTAGGTTAGGTTAGGTTAGGTTGGGTTAGGTTAGGTTAGGTTAGGTTGGGTTTTTAAAAAACTTGGGTTTTTTAAAAAAAAAAATTTTTTTTTTCTTGGGTTTTTTGGGTTTTTTGTATTTTTTTCTTGGGATTTTGCTGCTAGGACTTGGGTTTTTTGGTTTTTTTGTATTTTTTCATGGGTTTTTGCTGCTAGGACTTGGGTTTTTTGGGTTTTTTGTATTTTTTTCTCGTGATTTTGCCGCCAGGACTCGGGATTTTGTCGGTTTTCGCTATTTTTCCTCTGGATTTTTTCGGGATTCGTATTTTTTTTTTTCGGGTCTGACTCGGGTTTCGGTTAGGTTTTCCATAGTCGTTTTCGGTCCGGGGGGCGAAAAATTTTTCGGTCGGCGGGGGGCGCGTCCGGCGGGCGGGGCTCGGGCCCTATGGGCGTGACCGGGTTCCGGGTGGGGGGGGCGGGTCTCGGGGGGGCGCCGAGGGGTGTCGAGGGTTTTCGGTTCGAAAAATTTTTTTTTAACGCAGGCGGCAAAAATTTCCCGAAAATAAGTGGCCGCCCACGGCTTCCGGACCGGGCGGGGGGCGCCCCCGACCCGCTTCGGTCGGGAATTTTGAAAGTGTAGCACCGGCCGCAAACTTAAAGATAGGCGTGTGCGTGTAAGGAAAGTCGAAAATGGAATTCGCTCACGGTCATTTTGAGGTATATAATACTAAAATCGGACGAAGTACGGCCAGAGCGTCGTCAGTTTCCCGCGGAAGGGTCGCGATGCGGCCGTTTCGGCCATACGAAATGCGGCAGGGCTCGCGATATGGAGTATGACGCAAAAAAAAAAAATTCGAAACGTCGACTTTTACTTTTTTCGGGACTTGTGTTTTTTGTTTTTTTTTTTTTTTTTTTGGGTTCTCTCAATTCGGGTCTTGTTAGGTTATGTTAGGTTAGGTTAGGTTAGGATATGTTAGGTTAGGTTAGGTTAGGATTTTCCGGCGGGCGGGGATCGGTTTTTCGATCGAAAAGTCGGTCGGGATCGTCCGAAATCGGTTTTTTTGATCGGGATCGACTCCAAAGGGGGGCGGGCCGTCCCGGACGAGGGGTCGCACCCGGGGGTTCGGGGGGCGAAAACGACGTTTCGGGGGCGGATCCCGCCCCGGGGGGGCGGGATCCGGAATTCGGGGGCGGGGCCTCGTTCGGGATGGGCGGGCCCGACGTTTAGGGGGGCGGGACTTGGGTTTTTCGGGGGCGGGACTTGGGTTTTTTTTTTTAAAAAATTGGGTTTTTTTAATTCGGCCTATCCGAGTGTGGGGCGTGGTCGGCGAGGTCCGGCCGCGTTAGGTTCGCTGGGCGGGAACTTTTCCCGGAGGGCGGGGATCGGTTTTTCGATCGAAAAGTCGGTCGGGATAGTCCGAAACCGGTTTTTTTGATCGGGATCGCTTCCAAAGGGGGGCGGGCAGTCCCGGACGAGGGGTCGCACCCGGGGGTTCGGGGGGCGAAAACGACGTTTCGGGGGCGGATCCCGCCCCGGGGGGGCGGGATCCGGAATTCGGGGGCGGGGCCTCGTTCGGGATGGGCGGGCCCGACTTTTAGGGGGGCGGGACTTGGGTTTTTCGGGGGCGGGACTTGGGTTTTTTTTTTAAAAAAAGTGGGTTTTTTTAATTCGGCCTATCCGAGTGTGGGGCGTGTTCGGCGAGGTCCGGCCGCGTTAGGTTCGCTGGGCGGGAACTTTTTCCGGAGGGCGGGGATCGGTTTTTCGATCGAAAAGTCGGTCGGGATAGTCCGAAACCGGTTTTTTTGATCGGGATCGCTTCAAAAGGGGGGCGGGCAGTCCCGGACGAGGGGTCGCACCCGGGGGTTCGGGGGGCGAAAACGACGTTTCGGGGGCGGATCCCGCCCCGGGGGGGCGGGATCCGGAATTTGGGGGCGGGGCCTCGTTCGAGATGGGCGGGCCCGACTTTTAGGGGGGCGGGACTTGGGTTTTTCGGGGGCGGGACGTGGGTTTTTTTTTTTTTTTGGGCGGGACTTGGGTTTCGGTGGGCGGGACTTGATTATTTTGATGGGCGGGGCTTGGGTTTGATGGGTGTAGTCGGTAGACGACGGTACTGGACTTTTTTTATTTTTTTTATTTATTATCCGTCAATGTGGGGGTCGGTTCAGCTTTGACATAATGGGGTTTTATGGCTGGGGTTTTTCGAGTTTTCGCCCTAGAGGGGGGAAACTCGGGAATCCTCTAGCATAGGTCGGGCTCTATCGGGACCGATGGGCGGGACTCCGGTCCGATGGGCGGGACTTGGGTTTTAGGGGCGGATCCCGCCCCTTCGGGGCGGGATCCGGTTTTTGTGGGCGGGGCCGGGTTCCGGATGGGCGGGGCGTATAAAAACGGTGGGCGGGACTTGGGTTTTTTGTGGGCGGGACTTGGGTTTTTTTTTTTTTTTTTTTTTTTAAACCGGTAAGGTTAGGTTAGGTGTCGGTTAGGTGTCGGTTAGGTTAGGTTAGGTTAGGTTAGGTTAGGTTAGGTTAGGTTAGGTTAGGTTAGGTTAGGTTAGGTTAGGTTAGGTTAGGTTAGGTTGGGTTAGGTTAGGTTAGGTTGGGTTGGGTTGGGTTGGGTTGGGTTAGGTTAGGTTGGGTTGGGTTAGGTTAGGTTGGGTTGGGTTGGGTTAGGTTGGGTTGGGTTAGGTTAGGTTAGGTTAGGTTAGGTTAGGTTAGGTTAGGTTAGGTTAGGTTAGGTTAGGTTAGGTTAGGTTGGGTTTTAAAAAAACTTGGGTTTTTTTGGTTTTTTATTTTTGGTTTTTTTGGGTTTTTTTAGGTTTTTTGTGTTTTTTTTGTGTTTTTTATTTTTTTTTGTATTTATTTTTAGGTTAGGTTAGGTTAGTTTTTTAAAAAACTTGGGTTTTTTTATTTAAAAAAAATTTTTTTTTTGGGTTTTTTGGGTTTTTGTTTGTATTTTAGGGTTAGGTCAGGTTAGGTTAGGTTAGGTTAGGTTAGGTTTTTAAAAAAGTTGGGTTTTTGAAGGGTTTTTAATTTTTTATTTTTGGGTTTTTTGGGTTTTTTGGGTTTTTGGTATTTTTATCGGGTTAGGTCAGGTTAAGTTAGGTTAGGTTAGGTTGGGTTTTGTGTTTTTTTGGTTTTTTATTTTTGGGTTTTTTTGGGTTTTTTGTGTTTTTTTTGTGTTTTTTTATTTTTTTTTGTATTTATTTTTAGGTTAGGTTAGGTTAGGTTAGGTTAGTTTTTTAAAAAACTTGGGTTTTTTTATTTTAAAAATTTTTTTTTTTTGGGTTTTTTGGGTTTTTGTTTGTATTTTCGGGTTAGGTCAGGTTAGGTTAGGTTAGGTTAGGTTAGGTTTTTAAAAAAGTTGGGTTTTTTAAGGGTTTTTAATTTTTATTTTTGGGTTTTTTGGGTTTTTTGGGTTTTTGGTATTTTTATCGGGTTAGGTCAGGTTAGGTTAGGTTAGGTTAGTTTGGGTTTTAAAAAATATTGGGTTTTTACGTGTTTTTATTTTTGGGTTTTTTGGGTTTTTTGGGATTTTGTGTTTATTTTTGTATTTATTTTCGTGTTAGGTTTGGTTAGGTTAGTTTGGTTTTTTAAAAAACTTGGGTTTTTTTGGTTTTTAATTTTTGGTTTTTTTGGGTTTTTTTAGGTTTTTTGTGTTTTTTTTGTGTTTTTTTATTTTTTTGTATTTATTTTTAGGTTAGGTTAGGTTAGGTTAGGTTAGTTTTTTAAAAAACTTGGGTTTTTTTATTTTTTATTTTTTTTTTTTTTGGGTTTTTCGGGTTTTTGTTTTTATTTTCAGGTTAGGTCAGATTAGGTTAGGTTAGGTTAGGTTAGGTTTTAAAAAAAGTTGGGTTTTTTAAGGGTTTTTAATTTTTTATTTTTGGGTTTTTTGGGTTTTTTGGGTTTTTGGTATTTTTATCGGGTTAGGTCAGGTTAGGTTAGGTTAGGTTAGGTTGGGTTTTAAAAAATATTGTGTTTTTACGTGTTTTTATTTTTGGGTTTTTTGGGTTTTTTGGGATTTTGTGTTTATTTTTGTATTTATTTTCGTGTTAGGTTAGGTTAGGTTAGGTTGGTTTTTTAAAAAACTTTCGTGTTTTTTCGTGTTTTTTATTTTTTGATTTTTGGGTTTTTTTGGTTATTAGCCTTTTTTTTTGGTTTTTTTTTATTTTTTTTATATTTATTCTTAGGTTAGGTTAAGTTAGGTTAGGTTAGTTTTTAAAAAAACTTGGGTTTTTTTATTTAAAAAAATTTTTTTTTTTGGGTTTTTTGTTTTTTTTTTTGTATTTTCGGGTTAGGTCAGGTTAGGTTAGGTTATGTTAGGTTAGGTTTTTAGAAAAGTTGGGTTTTTTAATGGTTTTTAATTTTTTATTTTTGGGTTTTTTGGGTTTTTTGGGTTTTTGACATTTTTATCGGGTTAGGTCAGGTTAGGTTAGTTTAGGTTAGGTTGGGTTTTTAAAAATATTGTGTTTTTACGTGTTTTTATTTTTGGGTTTTTTTGGTTTTTTTGGGATTTTGTATTTATTTTTGTATTTATTTTCATGTGAGGTTAGGTTAGGTTAGGTTGGTTTTTTAAAAAACTTGGGTTTTTTTTTTTAAATTTTTGGTTTTTTTGGGTTTTTTTAGGGTTTTTGTGTTTTTTTTGTGTTTTTATATTTTTTTTTGTATTTATTTTTAGGTTAGGTTAGGTTAGGTTAGGTTAGTTTTTTAAAAAACTTGGGTTTTTTTATTTTATAAATTTTTTTTTTTTGGGTTTTTTGGTTTTTTTTTTGTATTTTCGGGTTAGGTCAGGTTAGGTTAGGTTATGTTAGGTTAGGTTTTTAAAAAAGTTGGGTTTTTTAAGGGTTTTCAAATTTTTATTTTTGGGTTTTTTGGGTTTTTTGGGTTTTTGGTCTTTTTATCCGGTTAGGTCAGGTTAGGTTAGGTTAGGTTAGGTTGGGTTTTTAAAAATATTGGGTTTTTACGAGTTTTTATTTTTGGGTTTTTTGGGTTTTTTGGGTTTTTGTATTTATTTTTTTATTTCTCTTTGGGTTAGGTTAGGTTAGGTTAGGTTGGTTTTTTAAAAAAGTTGGGTTTTTTCGGGTTTTTTAATTTCTTATTTTTGTTTTTTTTGGGATTTTGTATTTATTTTCGGGTTTGGTTAGGTTAGGTTAGGTTAGGGTAGGTTAGGTTGGGTTAGGTTAGGTTAGGTTAGGTTGGGTTTTTAAAAAACTTGGGTTTTTTAAAAAAAAAAAGTTTTTTTTTCTTGGGTTTTTTGGGGTTTTTGTATTTTTTTCTTGGGATTTTGCTGCTAGGACTTGGGTTTTTTGGTTTTTTTGTATTTTTTCATGGGTTTTTGCTGCTAGGACTTGGGTTTTTTGGGTTTTTTGTATTTTTTTCTCGGGATTTTGCCGCCAGGACTCGGGATTTTGTCGGTTTTCGCTATTTTTCCTCTGGATTTTTTCGGGATTCGTATTTTTTTTTTTCGGGTCTGACTCGGGTTTCGGTTAGGTTTTCCATAGTCGTTTTCGGTCCGGGGGGCTAAAAAATTTTCGGTCGGCGGGGGGCGCGTCCGGCGGGCGGGGCTCGGGCCCTATGGGCGTGACCGGGTTCCGGGTGGGGGGGGCGGGTCTCGGGGGGGCGCCGAGGGGTGTCGCGGGTTTTCGGTTCGAAAATTTTTTTTTTAACGCAGGCGGCAAAAATTTCCCGAAAATAAGTGGCCGCCCACGGCTTCCGGACCGGGTGGGGGCGCCCCCGACCCGCTTCGGTCGGGAATTTTGAAAGTTTAGCACCGGCCGCAAACTTAAAGATAGGCGTGTGCGTGTAAGGAAAGTCGAAAATGGAATTCGCTCACGGTCATTTTGAGGTATATACTACTAAAATCGGACGAAGTACGGCCAGAGCGTCGGCAGTTTCCCGCGGAAGGGTCGCGATGCGGCCGTTTCGGCCATACGAAATGCGGCAGGGCTCGCGATATGGAGTATGACGCAAAAAAAAAAAATTCGAAAAGTCGACTTTTACTTTTTTCGGGACTTGTGTTTTTTGTTTTTTTTTTTTTTTTTGGGTTCTCTCAATTCGGGTCTCGTTAGGTTATGTTAGGTTAGGTTAGGTTAGGTTAGGATATGTTAGGTTAGGTTAGGTTAGGATTTTCCGGCGGGCGGGGATCGGTTTTTCGATCGAAAAGTCGGTCGGGATCGTCCGAAATCGGTTTTTTTGATCGGGATCGACTCCAAAGGGGGGCGGGCAGTCCCTGACGAGGGGTCGCACCCGGGGGTTCGGGGGGCGAAAACGACGTTTCGGGGGCGGATCCCGCCCCGGGGGGGCGGGATCCGGAATTCGGGGGCGGGGCCTCGTTCGGGATGGGCGGGCCCGACTTTTAGGGGGGCGGGACTTGGGTTTTTCGGGGGCGGGACTTGGGTTTTTTTTTTTAAAAAATTGGGTTTTTTTAATTCGGCCTATCCGAGTGTGGGGCGTGTTCGGCGAGGTCCGGCCGCGTTAGGTTCGCTGGGCGGGAACTTTTTCCGGAGGGCGGGGATCGGTTTTTCGATCGAAAAGTCGGTCGGGATAGTCCGACACCGGTTTTTTTGATCGGGATC
>JAHDVF020001178.1:0-137642 GCA_022606425.2 Lepidostoma basale
CCCGAGAGGTATGCCAGGACAGGGCATTGTGGCGATCCATTCTCTCTGCCTACCCCTCCGGGGAAATAGCGTGATGGTTAGTTAGTTAGTTTAATTATAAGTCAATACAACAATATCTAAATAAATAAAACCACATTTTTTTAATTATACGCTTTTAACATAACATATATTGGAATCCATTAGAAAGGTATTATTATTTAGATTACTATTTATCGATACGGACCCTTTTTTAAACTTAAAAAAATGGCGGAAGTGACCCATTGGAACCCGTGATTTTATCCTGCGAGAGGTGTTAACCTATTAAGTCGAGGTTTTAGTATAATAATAAGGGTTCGCGGTTCGATGCCTACAGATGATTATCAATTTCCTCGAGCGCAAAGGTGTTATTAACTCCCGGGAGTTACTTTATTGATATTTTAAGTGATTCTGATAAGAAAATTATATGAATCGATGCACGGGGGTAGGCAACATGGAAATTAATCGATTTAATCGATTTTTGGTTATTTCGCATTTCATTAAATATAATCTACATAATCTACATATAAATAAAACACAATCTGGGTTGTGTGTGTCTCCTTCTTTCTCGGTGATTCCTCATCAGATCCTTCTGTATCTTGGGGAATGGACTAAGTGGAATTTAGCGGTCGTCATTGGCATATTTTCGTTATTAATCGAGCTCTAATTAACTTTATAAATTAATCAATTAATTGAAAATTTTCGTAGTGCAAACGAATATAGACCTTAATGTTCGTATCACCTGAGTATCAATCTTTTGAGTCTATATTCGTTTGACACGGTCTGGAGAGAATTCAGTCTCCATGTAATTTTGTGTAGTGGCAACAATGTGTTTTGCTTTCTGACAGTCCAATATATTGCGTTTTACTTTGGGATGTATAATACTTAATACGTTTTACTTATTACGTACTAAAATAATTGGTTGTTTAATTGGTACAGTCTATTTTATTGGCCATATTTTAATGTACATTAATGCAGACAGGTATTATACTTCTTAATTTTGGCGAGTATAATTTTTACGCGTCATTTTGAGGTTATGAACGAAATTTTATTTTTTCGTGTGGCTGAAACTTATTCGTTTCTCTTACGTTCGACGGTGATTACTTAATGATATTCGTTTTCTAGAGTTCTAGCCGTTCGATTGGTCACGTGGTCTCTGAACTGTCAATCTCTTTGTACGTCGTAATATTTTGTAGGTATGAAGTTTCGGTACTTTTAGGTTATGAAGTTTCTGGGATTAAAAATATTCAATGATAATTAAATTGCTTTCAGGTTATTTCAAAGGAGGATAGCGAAAATATAATATATAGGACGTCGAAGCTCTACAAGAATATGAAGAAACTTGCTTCCGTAAGTATAATATAATATTTATATTTCTAATTCATAAATATATTTTCAGTTTATTCTATTTTGCTGTTTTCTTTATACGCATACTTTGGTCAGGGAAATTGTTACATTACCACAGCAACGGTAAGAAAGTTCTAATGATATACAATATGAATTACAATATGAATGAATGACACAATTCTTATGACTTTTTCCGTTTATTTCTAGGAAAATAAAGTAACGGATCAGAGATGGGACGAAAATTACCGATGCAGCGTGCAAAATAACTTCGTTAAAATGGAATTAGATCAATCAAACAACGGATGATCAGTGAATTAGATGTACTCTGGAGTGGCGAATGAGAACCGGCTCATTTTTACATTACACAATATCACATTTGCACAAAACATTCATATGTTTAGAGAAACAAAACTCTTGATTTTGTTGTCCATGAAAATCACATCAGAGCCAATAAAGTAAGTTTCTACGATCGTGATTTCGCTGTTGTCACATGCACCTTTCATGACTAAAAACATTGTCAAAGCGCCCTTGAGGTGAGCTATTCACGAAAACGGCGATTATACAAATTAAACAAACAAACAAACAAACCATCACGCCGTTTCCCCACAGGGGTAGGCAGAGAGAATGGACCATAACACTACTCTATCCTGGCAAACCTCTCTAGCTTCCTCCACATTCATACGAGTCATACACGCATGTCGATTCCTCTGACTTCTAACATGACCAACCTTTAAAATCTGATTAATTTAATTAATTTGACAAATTAATCAAATTAATCAGATTAAAAGGTTTTATCAGTTTTATCGTTTTTATAAAGATTTTTGACAGGTGTACAAATAAATTTTTCATTTGTTCCAATGACAATTTGAATAATTTCTTCAACATAACACTACTCTATCCTGGCAAACCTGTCTAGCTTCCTCCACATTCATACGAGTCATACACGCATGTCGATTCCTCCGACTTCTAACATGACCAACCTTTAAAATCTGATTAATTTAATTAATTTGACTAATTAATCAGATTAAAAGGTTTTATTAGTTTTATCGTTTTTATAAAGAATTTTGACAGGTGTACAAATAATTTTTTCATTTGTTCCAATGACAATTTGAATAATTTCTTCAATATTATTTTTAAGTTCTTGCTGGTTAAGTGCCTTATTACAGATAATTTAAAAATGGTGGATACGTGTAACATAAATTAAATAAACACAAAAGTCCGGATTGTCCAAGTCAACATGTGCAACATCGAAAAAAACATTATGTGTTATTACATTATGTGCTAAATTAAAAAACAGTGGATACGTGGAACATATTATAAATTAAATAGACAATATGTGCACCGTCTAAAAAGAACATTTTGTGTAAAATTATTTTTATTTTGTTATTTTATTTTATATCATTGTATTTTATATTATTTGTTTTAGATTTATTTTGTGGGTGTTGGACGATCGAAGTGTGCGCGGGAGATGCCTATTGGTGGCGATGAGGTTCGCAACCCATCACACCGCGCCTCCCGCGGGGCGAAAAGAGAAGGATGGAGTGCCGCATCAGTAAAAGTGTGACAGTCCATTCTCTCTGCTTACACTTTCGGGGAGACGGCGTGATGGTTAGTTAGTTAGTTAGTTAATTTGACAAATTAGCCTAATTATTATTATTATTATTATGCATATAGCATGAACTGCCTTTTATAGTGTCCGCCTCATGGCAATTCAATTTTTTTTTTTTAATTCCAGGGCTCAACATTGATGAATGAAAGATCGGACCAAAGTTGCCGATGCAGCGACTAATGTTTAAATGGAATGGGATCGGTCATAAAGCAAGGACAACGGGTTATAAGATCTTCTGGCCTGGAGTGGCGAAAGAGAAACAGCTACACAAATTCTGGCAGATCACAAGCAAGATGGTCTGATGACATTAAACGAGTGGCAGGAGGTCAATGGCGCAGAGCGGCGAGGGATACAGTTGTGGAAGTCGGGAAGGGAGGCTTATGTAGTATTATCATCTATATTACTATTCCACGCCAGCGGACTCGCAGTGCCGAAATCACGATCGTAGAAACTTACTTTATTGGCTCTGATGTGAATTTCATGGACAACAAAATCAAGAGTTTTGTTTCTTTAATATAATGAATGTTTTCTGCAAATGTGATATAATATTGTTTATTTGATCATTAAATTTCATATAAAATATTCAAAAAATTGTTTTTCTATTACATTAGTAATATGTATTCAAGTTTATAATTCATTGTATTTTTTGAATAAATATTGGGTTTATTTATGTACTCGAATTTAGCAATAGCGAAGCGTTGCCGGGTCAGCTAGTATTAAATAAGATTCAATTGTATCTCAATAGAGACGAAGATGCAAATTGGAAACAAAATATGGTTGATCAAGGTATTTACAGGATTTATGACATGTCATTGGTTGGTTTAAGCGCACGCTTTATGTAATACAACAAACCCCATTCCACATTTTTTTTTCTTGTGTACACCATGTCTGACAAATTTTTGGAAGTTGTATATATTTTAATTTGCAACACCATCCTTTGCATTGTAGTTTGTCCGTCTACACACTAACGCCATCTATGAAGATTTCATTTTAATTGATTGATTCAATTGATTTTATTATATTGAGATACAATTGATTCTTGAATTGATAGCCCGCAATGGGTGAAATCCAGTTGTTCGTCTACAAGTATTTGTATACATTCAAAATGTTATATTAAATAAGATGTTTTATAAAACTGTTTGGAATATTTTTCAAAAGATGGCACTTTATCGAGAGTAGACAGATGAGAAACATGGGACTAGTTGTACTGCCAAACCTTATGTATGGAAGTGAAGCTTGGAGCTGGCATGAAAGTAGGATGAATGCCATAGAAATGAGATCACCGAAAAGAATGTGCGGGAAAACGATATACGATAGAATACGGATAGAAAAAAAAGGAAGAAATGTAAGGCAGATGATTGCATCATAAGTGAGAAATGTAAGGCAGATGATTGCATTTAAAGCGCCCTTGAGGTGAGCTATTCCCGAAATAGGCGCTATACAGATTAGCCTAATTATTATTATTATTATTATTCGGGAGATGCCTATTGGTGGCGATGAGGTTCGCGACCCATCACACCGCGTCTCCCGCGGGGCGAAAAGAGAAGGATGGAGTGCCGCATCAGTAACAGTCCATTCTTTCTGCCTACCCTTTCAGGGAGACGGCGTGATGGTTAGTTAGTTAGTTTATTATAAGTAATAATAATAAAATCCTGAGATAGTTTGGACATATTGAACGACGAGAATTAGAATGGACAAGAGAAGAATGGTTAAAATGTTGTATACAAGCAGTGTGAGTGGTAAGAGAAGCCGTGGACGACCAAGGAAAGCATAGAATGACTAATGAGACCAGAAGTCCCGTTTTCACCGGGAGAGTCCCGTTTTCAGGCAGCGTGTCCCGGTGTCCCCGAAAACAGCTTCGGCACGCCAAAGTGTCCCGTGTACGAAAATGATGAAACTCGCAGTAGAATTTTAAAAAAATATTAAAAAGCGCAATTAATAATCCTGGCGGTAGAATCTAGTACTAGTAGATGGAGACGTGGGCATGCGCAGTTAAATAGTACAGTATTTTCATTACGATTGCGCATAAAATCTCATAATGCATCTGACCATAGATAAAAGATGTATTTGAAGATAAAACATAATTTTTGATCTTTGATCTGACGTTTACAGAGTTGAAGGGATTTAAATTTCATGTGTGTGAACCCTTAGCTTCTAATAAGGCAATTTTGGATTCATTCAAATTTATTATTATAAGTATTCAAATTTATTATTATTAATAAATAAATAACTTTTTTTCGGTGTCCCGGTTTGGAGAAAAAATATATGGTCACGTTAAGAATGACCAAATTAATCAAAAACTAAAAAGCGGCCACATTCGAAGTCGAAAAAATCGACGAGCGTGCATGTTACGATGTACGAATGTAGAGGAAGTTAGACAGGTATATCAGGACAGAATAGTATGGCGGTCTATCGTCTCTGCCTACATCTCCGGAGAAACGGCGTGAAGGTTAATTAGTTCTTCTTCTTCTTCTTCTTCTT
The DNA here is from genome assembly GCA_022606425.2 of Lepidostoma basale. Classification (NCBI taxonomy): domain Eukaryota; kingdom Metazoa; phylum Arthropoda; class Insecta; order Trichoptera; family Lepidostomatidae; genus Lepidostoma; species Lepidostoma basale. Next base: position 5,453 of record JAHDVF020001178.1, read on the forward strand.
TTAATAGATCTGACGATCTGTGACACAGAAATCATATCTCGTCGGATGATGAGATCCTGCTGTCCCTCCATCTCTTAGGCGGTCTTCCAGGTGGGCGGTGTCCGGAAGGGATTTCTTAAGCGGCTGTATATGCGAGTCTGTCACCATCCATTCGGGCTACATGGTCCCTCCAGTATCTTCTTCTGGATCTACTCCACTGAACGATATCCTCTATTCCGCAAGTTTTTCTTATGTCTGCGTTGCGGACACGATCTCGGAGGGTTTTTCCAGTAATTGATCTTAGGACCTTCATCTCCGATGTTCTTAGTAGTCCCTTGGTTCGCACAGTGTTAGCTTTTGTAATATCGTTAGTTAGTTAGTTTTTTGTAATGTTAGTTAGTTAGTTTTTGTAATATCGTTAGTTAGTTAGTTAAATTTTGTAAAGTTAGTTAGTTAGTTTTTGTAATATCATGTAACATACCTTAGCATTACGAAATTTCATACGAACGTATCAAAATACAGATGTTAATAATTTATGATTATACCAACAAGCGGAAATAATCTTTCTACAGCTGACTTCCTAACGACTGGTCAAACCAAACAAAATTAAACAAGATTTAGAAAAAAACTAAGTAATTTAATTTTTTCTTACGGGTATCACTGTTTTGAATTAGATTTGTGAAATGATTCCTACTTACAAAATAATAACATACTTCGCAGTTATCAATCAAATGACTGACACATCTTGAAACGTTTTTATTACGAGTTACATGTATATTTTAGATTATTAGCGATGCGTATTAGTTTTTTTATATAATAACGTAAAACCGACGTTCGAGCCGACGACCTTCGTAGTCGAGTGGCAAGTGCTACAACTGCCACATCGAAGGTCCTGGGTTCGATTCTTACGTGAATTCTACCAGATCAATGACAGCGCCAGAATTTTACAATCGAACCCAGGACCTTCTGTGAGGTAGTTATAGATGTTGCCGTTTATTAGTTATCATTTTATTGAAGGTTTTTAAAAATAAAAATAAATACTAACGTCAAGGATTTATATCAATGATACAAATTAGAATTTTGACAAGTGTACATTTTTTTTTTCGATTTCGGATCGACAAACCGGTAGGCAGAAAGAATGGACTGCCACACTTTTCTTTCCTGACATATTTCTCTCGATTCCTCAACATTCATACACCGTATCATGCACGCGCGTCGATTTCTCTGACTCCTCACATGGCCGACATTCAATATTTGATTTATTTGATCGTGCCACGTTTTCATCGGTCTTCCTCTATTTCTAGTTCCATTTATATCGTTCGCGTACTTTTTTACCATTATTTTTTCATTTATTTTTTCCATGTGTCCAAACCATCTTAATGATCATTTCATTCCTTTGTTTATAACACAATCATTCGCACCGCATTCACTTATTATATTTTCATCGACACTATCATACACAGAGTATGTACACAATCGTCTAAGAGATCTCATTTCTATTGCATTTAATCTACTTTAATTCTTCTTTTGCCAGTTCCATGCTTGGCTTCCATACATAAGGGTCGGTACAAGAACACCATTGTGCAATTTAATTTGCAATAATTTCAAACACTGTGATCTCATTAGAATGTGGATTATGCAGTATTTTTAATTTACATATTAGTAAGTATGATTGTTCCATATATTTTTTTTGTAAAACTAACTAACTAACTAACTGTGTCTCTCCAAAGTGGTAGGCAGAAAGAATGGACCGCCACACTGTTCGTGCCTGTCATACACAGATTATACCTACCACGTTATTTTAAGAGATCTTATTTCAATTTTTAATTGTATCTCAATAGAGACGAAGAAACAAACTGGAAACTGAATATGAGTGATCAAGGTGTTTACAGGACTTATGACCTGTCATTGGTTGGGTTAAGCGCACGCTTTATGTAATTACAACATTCCCCATTCCACCATTGTTATGATCATGTATGATACATTTTTTGGAAGTTGTATATATACTCCAAATCCATACTTATTTTCACGTGGCAGTTCCAGTCAGCCATCTATGTAGATTTGATTGTACTAATTAATTTTTTAGATTAATCTATACAATCCATCCACTAACGCCATCTATGAAGAATGATTGTTTAGCATTTAGCAAACTACTTTATTAACACAATGCGAAGAGGCTACCGCCTCCTATCGCACTGTTAGAAGTCGCCTGGAGTATCCACTCCTATTTTATACGCCAAATAATTGACCAGAATATTTACAATTCTACAATCGCACTTTTGCCAGCCAAAGTGCACCATTCACTTTGCTGCCTGCCCCAACCCTTTTTTCAATATCCCTCTCCACTCGCCCATCTTATGTAAACATACTACCCAAATACACGAACTCATATAAGGCAATAGTGTTTTGGGTAATTCTATTTTCGAATCGTAGCTAATTTTTTACCGCTAATAAGTGGGATACATCCCAATCGACAACGGTGTGTGTCAGTGAGCAGGGTGACCGACGTTTCGGAGACCGGTACGAGCTTCAAAGCTTACCGCCTTGCACGGAAGGAGGAGTAATTTAACAGACTGACACCTACAGATCAGTGGCGGCTGTGATCTTTTATAAAAAAATATTTATTTAAAAAAAATATTGTCGTAATCATTCAATTAGGTAGAAACAATTTCGAGAAAGAAGCCGACCGAAGAATTCAGTTGGGTTAGGCGGCCTTTGGAAAATTACGTCATGTTCTCACCTCTAAAATACCACAATGGCTCAAGACTAACGTCTTCAACCAGTGCGTCTTGCCAGTCATGACGTACGGAGCCGAGATGTGGACACTGACAAAAGGTCTAGTCTACAGATTCAAGGTCGCCCAACGCGCCATGGAAAATAACTCTGAGTGTCAGGTATAGAAACGAATTTATTCGACAGCAAACAAAGGTGGCTGAGGTGGCTCTGAGGATGGACGGGCTGAAGTGGCGATGGGCTGGCTATATCTGTCGGAGAACCGACGGCCGATGTGGGAGACGGGTTCTGGAGTGGAGACCGCGTACAGGATTACACAGAGTTAGACGTCCCCCTGCCCGCTGGACCGACTATCTGAAGAGGATTGCTGGGCATGGATGGATGGGAGCGGCAATGGATAGGGGGCGGTGGCGTGCTTTAGGAGTGACCTACATTCAGCAGTGGATGACAGACGGCTGATGATGATTGTCGTAATCGGAAGTCTGAGCATCTATCAATCGATTTGACCATGGTTTCTCAAACTTCATTTGCAATGGAACACTTCGTAAACCCGGAAATATTAACGATACATTTATATTTTTTTAGGTTGAGTAATTATTTTAAAATATAAAACTATAATATATTAGATTTACAGATAAGTCCTCGCTGTTTTTTCTTTAAATATGAAATTTTATTTTAAAAAAACTGATAAAGAATATCTTAATCAAAGTATTATCAATCGCTAGCTATTACTTTCTCCCATCTTTCAGGCAATTTTCGAAATCCTTATCGAAAGACGATATTTTAGTATCGTCGTTGAAAAAAATGTTAATCATCCAAGTCGCGTCTCATCGATCGAAACAAGTGGTAGTCGGAAGGAGCAATTTCTGGTGAATAAGGCGGGTGGGGTTGAATTTCTCATTTGAACGTAAATGTGAATAAATAAAGCACTTAATGACTTTGAGTCTTTGAATTGCATATCCTATCATATTTGGACCAGATCGTCTTTGGGGTGAACCGCGGTTTTAGAGGTGAGAACATGACGTAATTCTATTGTCGCGATATCTGATTCTAAAACTTTGTATACATCATTTGGCGTTACAAATAAATTCCTGGCTGTAACACCTGATGATGCCAACATACACAATTAAATAGAAGTAATTAAATTTTTGTAATGCGTTATTATTTAAGTAGACGCCACTGGCCTGTATAAACAACTCGGGCACCTCACGAGACAACTCAATTTGTTCAAATTACTCCACAACTCTTGAGAATTTCACTTATTTGTTACGGATAATCTCTGTTTGTGTTTGACAGATTGTCCTGTTACCTCACGAGATGTGTAAAGTATACATCAGGGGTACTCAAATGGACCGATTTTTTTACCCTAATCTAATTATAATCTCTTCTGCGTGCTAAAGTTAGACACCTTTTCAAAAGCTGCCGACTACTTATCAGGCATACTCTGGTTCTGATCAAATTAATTATCGTCAAAGTGGAGGCAAAAATAAAATACTTATGTAATGGTCAGGTTTTTCAACTAATTAAAAGTTTAACTAAAAAGCGCTTCACAAGAAACTATAGGTACTTATACTACATAAACTAATTAACTAACCATCACCACCATTTGTTGATTTCTTCTTCTTCTTCTTTTAGACCTTTGGTCTGTTCCTGTTATCAGGCTGGCCTCTCTTGGGAGGTCGACTCCCAGCTATACCTCCATCTCTTCCAGGGGGATGGCAGCCAGCAGGAATCTGAACAGCGTGTGTGATTCTGGTGGGGTCCATCTTCTGGTGCGCATTCCAGTATCTTCTGCGTTGTCTGCCCCTTCTCACGACATCTTAACCTTGCAGATTTCGCGGATAGCCGTGTTCTTCACCCTATCTTGAAGAGTCTTTCCTGCTATCATCCTCAGCGTCCGCATCTCTGCCACATGTTCTTGTGGTATGCACTCTGGTCTCAATGCTATAAGTTGTTGATTTAATGCGTCTAAATCATTTTAATGCCCTTTTCATTATTTTGTTTATAACACTTTCACGAAAAATAAATATATCGTATCATAAATAAATATTGGTATCATAGAAGATGACTGTGTGAACTTTGAAGTCTTGGCTTTCTTTCTAGAGGTCCATTTACACTGGACAATAATCAGCCGATGCCGACACGTCACGCGTTTGCGTTAAGCAAATAATCGTTTTGTTTGTTTTGATGGCGTCTTGTTACTTTTAATTAATGCCGATTCCGTTCATATTATATTTAAATACCGAGATAATCGCCTTCTCCACGGCGAATTTAAATGGTAGTAAAAAAGGTATTCTGTAAAAAAGGATTATACTATACTGTAGGAAACACATCCCGATTTTATGTAGGTAAGTGCTTTCTTAGGCAATCCCCGACGATGATTTTATTATAGTATTTGAGCTAACGAATCAGTGAGATTTTATCGTGACGTGTCGGTATCGGCTGATGACTGTCCAGTGTAAATGGACCTTAATGCAGGAATAGTAGAACAAATAAAATAGTAGAATAGTAAAACAAGTGAATGGAGCTTTAAAAGTAGTTATTGGAAACAAGAATTTATCAATGAAAGCGAAAATGGCCGTTCACAATGGAGTTCTGGTTCCAACCCTTATGTATGGAAGCAAAGCATGGAACTGGCAGAAGAAAGATAGAGCAGAATAAATGCGGTAGAGATGAGGTCCCTAAGACGTATGTGTGGTAAAACGATGTACGACAGAATCTCAAATGCTGATATTAGGAAGGAATGTAGAGCGAAAGAAGGTATTATGAACAAAATTATGAAAGGTTCGCTGCGTTGGTTCGGACATATGGAGCGCATGGGTGAAGAAAGAATAGTTAAAAAAGTATACGTTAACAATGTAAATGGAGTAAGGAGTCGAGGTAGACCGAGGAAAACATGGCATGACCAAATTAATCAAATATTAAAAGTTGGTCATGTCAGAAGCCGGAAGAATTGACGTGCGTGTATGACTCGATGTATGAATGTGGAGAAAGCTAGAAAGGGTGTGCCAGGATAGAGCAGTGTGGCGGTCCATTCTCTCTGCCTACCCCTGCGGGGAAACGGCGTGATGGTTTGTTGTTGTTGTTGTTGTTGTTGTAAAACAAATCGGACTCTTGGACATGCCGATGTCTTAAAGCTACCAATTTGTATGAATTTGTTATTTTGGATTCAGGGATACAAACATTCGGATGGAAAGAGTTGGAGCCGCCTGGCCAATAGATATTAGCTTTAGATTAGTACGGATCGGCCCGTTTCTCTCAGATTACAGTCGTTAATCAACTTCACACCAGCCGATTCTCACGATATCTGAATCTACTATGTTGTACCATAAAGTATAACTGCTGGTGTGACCATGCGCCTAAATCGATGGTAACAAACCTTTTAAAAAATAGTGAAAGGTCTTAAACATTCAAACAATGGATACATCTGGTTTATACTGAAAATGATGATGAAAGTAGAAATGAGATCTCTTAGACGAATGTGTGGATATTCTGTGTATGATAGAGTGTCGAATGAAAATATAAGAAGTGAATGCGGTGCGAATGATGGTGTCATGAACAAAACAATGAAAGGATCATTAAGATGGTTTGGACATATGGAAAGAATGAATGAAGAAAGAATGGTAAAAATTATATGTTAATGATGTAAATGGAACCAGAAATAGAGGAAGACCGAGGAAAACGTGGCACGATCAAATAAATCAAATATTGAATGTCGGCCATGTGCGGAGTCAGAGAAATCGACGCGCGTGCATGACACGATGTATGAATGTTGAGGAAGCGAGAGAAATATGTCAGGAAAGAAAGGTGTGGCAGTCCATTCTTTCTGCCTACCCCTTCGGGGAGACGGCGTGATGGTTAGTTAGTTAGTTAGTTATGATGATTATTTAAGTGCAACATTTTAAATGTATACAAATACTTGTAGACGAATACTGGATTTTACCCATTGCGGGTTATCAATTCAAGGATTAATTGTATCTCAATAGAGACGAAGATGCAAAGTATTTGTATACATTCAAAATATTGTAAAAACAAAAACTGGTCCAAGTGATAGCATATAAATTGGATTGACATCTCCAGGCTTTATCTAGCAACACGATAATGGAGGTAGCCTTTCACATTGCGTTAAAACGATCTTCTGCTTGGTGCTTGAAAATCCAATATTCATAGATGGCGCTAGTGTGTAGATTGAAACTACCATGTGAAGTGTGGTGTTACAGATTAACATATATACAACTTCCAAAAATTTGTCTGACATGGTGGTCGTAAGAAAAGGTGGTCATAAGAAAAGGTGGAATGGAGAATGTTGTATTACATAAAGCGTGCGCTTAACCCAACCAATGACAGGTCCTGTAAACATTTCTATCACCATATTCTGTTTCCAATTGTATCTTCGTCTCTATTGAGATACAATTAATCACTATGTATTAACTATTTTCCCTTATGTATGGAACCGCCAAAAGAAGGATGAAAATAGAACAAATGCAGTAGAAATGACATCTCTTAGACAAATGTGTGGAAAATCGGTCTATGACAGAGTGTCGAATGAAAATATAAGAAGTCTATGTGGTGCGAATGAAAGTATTATGAACAAAATAATGATAGGATCATTGAGATGGTTTGGACACATGGAAATTATGAATGGTAAAAAGCATATGTTAACGATGTAAATGGAACAAGAAATAGAGGAAGACCGAGGAAAACGTGGCACGATCAAATAAATTAAATATTGAATGAACTGGCAAAAGAAGGATGAAAGTAGAATAAATGCAGTAGAAATGAGATGTCTTTGATGAATGTGTGGATACTCTGTGTATAATAGAGTGTCGAATAAATATATAAGAAGTGAATGCGGTGCGAATGATGGTGTTATGAACAAAATAATGAAAGGATCATTAAGATGGTTTGGACATATGGAAAGAATGAATCAAGAAAAAATGTTTAAAAAATGTATGAAAATGATGTAAATGGAACCAGAAATAAAGGAATACCGAGGAAAACGTGGCACGATCAACTTAATCAAATATTGAATGTCGGCCATGTGAGGAGTCAGAGAAATCGACGCGCGTGCATGACACGATGTATGAATGTTGAGGAATCGAGAGAAATATGTCAGGAAAGGAAATTGTGGCAGTCCATTCTTTCTTCTTACCCCTTCGTGGAGACAGCGTGATGATTAGTTAGTTAGTTAGTAAGATATTCATGATTTAATTGTATCTCAATAGAGACGAAGATGCAAATTGGAAACTGAATATGGTTGATCAAGGTGTATACAGGACTTATGACCTGTCATTGGTTGGGTTAAGCGCACGCTTTATGTAATTAGAACATCCCCATTCCACCTTTTTCTTTATGACCATGTAAGACAAATTTTTGGAAGTTGTATATATGTTACAAATCTATGCCTAATTTCACATGTCAGTTTCAATGTGCCATCTATGAAGATTTTGATTACAGTAAGATATTGATTGAAACTTTTGTTTTCTAGAGGAATCATTATATTTTATGGGAGTGACATGTTTGCTAGAGCATTATCAAATAAAAAAAAAATATTATCACATTATTAATGAATCTAGAGAGGTATGTCAGGATAGAGTAGTGTGGCGGTCCATTCTCTCTGCCTACCCCTGCGGGGAAACGGCGTGACGGTTTGTTGTTGTTACAGTTAATTATTTTATATGGAGTTTTACATCATTGTTCAAGAAACAATAAATATTTAGCATTATCTTAAATTATGGACACCGTGGGCGAATAAGTTTCGTCGTTATAAGCGATTTCGAGTATTTATTGAAGTCGATAAGGCGATCTCAATGCGCCTGAGCAGGTACCGCGGCGGCGAGATGTATCCCGAACATTTCCTGTGTAAATTTTACGAGTATTACGGCTCTTAATTGATTCTGGCAAATGATTAATACATTACTCAAATTCAGCTAACGCAAGCGCAGTTTGCGTGTGAAATCAAACAGAAAAACAACCTAGAACAAGCATGGAACTGGCAAAAGAAGGATGAAAGTAGAATAAATGCAGTAGAAATGAGATCTCTTAGACGAATGTGTGGATACTCTGTGTATGATAGAGTGTCGAATGAAAATATAAGAAGTGAATGCGGTGCGAATATTGTGTTATGAACAAAATAATTAAAGGATCATTAAGATGGTTTGGACATGTGGAAAGAATGAATGAAGAAAGAATGGTAAAAAAAATATTATGTTAATGATGTAAATGGAACCAGAAATAGAGGAAGACCGAGGAAATCGTGGCACGATCAAATTAATCAAATATTGAATGTCGGCCATGTGAGGAGTCAGAGAAATCGACGCGCGTGCATGACACGATGTATGAATGTTGAGGAAGCGAGAGAAATATGTCAGGAAAGAAAAGTGTGGCAGTCCATTATATCTGCCTACCCCTACGGATAGACGGCGTGATGGTTAGTTAGTTTAGTTAGAAAAACAACCTAGCATCTGCATTCTATAATTCATAGGTTCCCAAAGTGGGTCCTGAGAGGTGCTGTGGGGGTGATTCTGACCATGGGGGAGTAGGGAACCCTGGGAAGCAGAAAGTAGGCCATGGGTATGGATTATGGGCTATGGTTAGAATTTTTTTTATTGGTTTTCTGTCATCATACTTGGTAGAATGTGGATTTAATATTAATTAATAATAGTAAACACGATTGTTTAGTGGTTTTACTTGGATTTAATTTATATAAATTATATATAATATATTAACGTGGACGGCAAGAGAATTGAAAATATCCAAGAATATACATACCTGGGACACAATATTCTATTGGACCGAGATAACCAGACCGCAGAGCTAAAACGAAGAATTAGACTAAGCTGGGGCAGCTTTCGGTAACATGAGCTACATCCTTAAAAAACCGGAAAATATCGATCAACCTGAAACGAAAAGTCTATGAAGTCTACGTTCTGCCAGTTGGTACTTATGGTCTTGAAACTGTTACATTGTCCAAGCAAGAAATTGCGAGTGACCCAAAGAGCCATGGAAAGAGCCATGTTAGGAATAAGTCTAAGAGACAGAGTCAGAAATGATACGGTGAGTGAAAGAACAAGGGTCACTGACATCATCCACCGGGTGGCGACTCTAAAATGGCAATGGGCGGGTCACGTAGCCAGAAGCTCAGATGAAAAGTGGACAAGAAGACTGCTGACTTGGAGACCGTGGACGGCAAAGAGAAGTGCAGGGCGACCACAACTACGGTGGAAGGATGATCTGAACAGACACGTCGAAATAACCTGGATGCAGTCTGCACAGGACAGTGACATGGAAGCGAATGGAGGAGGCCTTTGTCCAGGAATGGACGGGAATAGGCTGAGGAAGGAAATAAAAATATTGTACCAAATATTTTTATTTACTGAATTTAAAAACTGTGTTTTCTACCTTTCAATATATTTTTCTAGATATGTATCGAAAGTATTACACCTTTATCTCTGGGAGAACGATATAAACGATTTTTTTATAGATCTCTTTATGATGAAGATGTAAAACCTTCGAAACATGTCCAGTAAAATAAAATCAAAAATGGAAAAAACAGTATTTAATTAATTAAATAAATCGTCATTATGGAATTTCACAGCCTTATGTGTAACAAATAATATATCCATTTGATATTAGGAAGGATGTAACTCATGTTTCCGAAAGCTGCCCATCTTAGTCCAATTTTTTTTTTAGCTCTGCGGTTTGGTTTAATTATTATATAAGAAAAAAAACAGCGTTTCATAATATCATAAAAAAATCGATATAAAGTTATTTAAATTTCATGCGTTTTTAGTCGGGAAAATTCGTGAAAAAGAGTCATATGAATGGCAAAAAGTTTCGCGTTTCCAGGACTCATTTGTTGTGAGTGATTTTCCATGAATAAAATATTTCCATGTAGAGCACCGCTGGGGCAAGTGTTATTATGTTGGGGTAGTGGGTAAATCGACACCGTCGACTCTTTTGATATATGCACAATGCACTGGCGTGATTTTAAAAACACGAATGGGGGTCTAAATATTCAATTATTTTTTCTTGAACATGATATAACAACTATTGAATTGTGGATGTATCGTAAATTATTTAAAATATCATTGACAAAGAGAGTTACAAAAGAAGTAACAAGTCCTGCTGCAATTGAAGAAAGAAAAAAAATCGAGAGCCTTAAAGCTGCATACTGCATCATTGTGTAGAAATCAAGTGGTGTAGAAATAAGAAAAACTTGTAAAATAGAGAACAATTTTCGGTGGACTCAATCCAGAAGAAGATACTGGAGTGACCATGTAGACAGAATGGATGGTGACAAACTCAAAAACCGCATCTTGCCTGTGATGACATATGGTTTGGAAACAATGTCCCTGACCATAAATACTGTCCACAAATTAAAATGCGCGCACCATCTATGGAGCGGCAAATGTTGGGCATAAGTCTGAGTGATAGAATTACAAATACAGATCAGACGCCGAACAAAAGTCGCCGATATCATGGATCGGATCGCAAAATTGAAATGGCAATGGGCAGGACACGTAGCCAGACAGCCAAGTTCAAGATGGACTCCCAAAGTCTTAAAGTGGAGGCCATGGGAAAAAAAAGGGGTTTCGGTCGGCCACAGAAGAGATGGGCCGACGATATTATTGTGGTCACCGGGAAAAAATGGATTGAAGCGGCACAGGTTGGAGAAAAATGGAGGCAGATGGAAGAGGCCTACATCCAGCAGTGGAGAGAAGGCTAGGAAGAAGAAGAAGAACCTTAGAATGGAGGTAATATAATTACTGTGTCACAGATAGACAGATCTATTAAAATAAAAAAAATAAAGAAAACACAACACAGGGCAAAAAAATATGTCAGTGTCCCCATACAGGGACAAATCAAGTTTACTATTATAACTAACTAACAATCACGCTGTCTCTCCGAATGGGTAGGCAGAAAGAATGGACTGCCACACTTTAATCGATGTGGCCCTTCATCCTTCACTTTTCGCCCCTGCGAGAGACGCGGTGTGATGGGTTGCGAACCTCATCGTCACCAATCGGCATCTCACGCGCACACTTCGATTGTCCAACGTCTACAGAATAAATCTTAAACAAATTATATAAAATACAATGATATAAAATAAAATAACAAATAAAAATAATTTAACACATAATGTTCTTTTAGATGGTGCACTTGTCGTCAGCTGGACGATCCGGACATTTGTGTTTATTTAATTTTTATTCCACTGTTTTTTTTTAATTAACTGTAATTAGACACTTAAAACACCAGCAAAAACTTTAAAATATTATTGAAGAATTTATTCAAATTGTCATTGGAACAAATAAAAAAATTATTTTTATACCTGTCAAAATTCTTTTTATAAACGAACACTTATATAATTTTAACATCAAAACAGTAAAAACGTATTGTGGCACAAATATCTACTATCATAAAGTGCGACAACAATCAAATTGACCAAAACAATTCACTTGCACACGAAATATCTCCACATTTACGGGAGCACCACATGAACCAAACCAAATTTTCAAAATCAGAACCAGTTATTTTCATGTATTTAAAAATGTCACATCACAAATAATGACTAACTAACTAACCAACTAACTATCACGCCATTTCCCCGAAAGGGTAGGCAGAGAATGAATGAATCGCCACAATGCTCTGTCCTGGCATACCTCTCGGGCTTCCTCTACATTCATACATCGTACCATGCACGCACGTCGATTATTCCGACTTCGAATGTGGCCGCCTTTTAGTAATTGATTAATTTGGTCATGCCATGTTTTTCCCGGTCGTCCTCGGCTTCTTTTTCGACTCACGCTGCTTGTGTACAACTTTTCAACCATTCTTCTCTCATCCATTCGTTCCATATGTCCAAACCATCTCAAGGATCCTTTTTTAATTTTATCCATGATGCCGTCATCTGCCTTACATTTCTCTCTTATTTTCATCGTTCGGTATTTTATCATACAACGTTTTCCCGCACATTCTTTTTAGTGATCTCATTTCTACGGCGTTTATCCTGCTTTCATCCCTCCTTTGCCAGCTCCAAGCTTCACTTCCATACATGAGGTTTGGCACTAGAAACTGCATTGTGTACTGCCATTTTTGCTTCTGTGGACATATTTCTATTTGCAGTACAAATAATGAAATGCTTCATAAAACAGAATACAAAATGAGTGTTGTTACCCCACTGACTGAAAATGCAATTCCGTTCATAATTAATGAAGAGTCCCACAGCATGCTTCATGTCGGGGACAATTCCAAGATCCCGCAGATAAGTGAGCAGTAAACAATATTTACCCTAATGACCGAACGTACATTGTTTGAGCATGGCCTGCCCTGTGCACCCGATCTAATGCAGGGGGAGGTTGCTGAATTAGACCCTAGCCGCTGTAATGAAAGGTCACAGCGGAAATGATGCATTGGATATTAGCCATGATGATAAACATAAGACCATTTTTTTACTAAATCTTCTTCACCTTATTAGAATAAATCAAGACAGTCTGCAACATAAACGTGAATAGTGAAAATTTAGAACAAGTAGATGAGTTTTTATATTAAAGTAGAATGTTAACAAAGGATAGGCGAGTAGCGAGTGGAGCTTTCAAACATCGGCACGTCCAAGAGTCCGATTTGTTCAACTATTCCTGCATGAGGAAGAAAGCCATTCAAGATACCAATAGTGAATGAATTTGTTTATTTAGGAAGTATGTTTACAAACGATGGGAGAGTGGAGAAGGATATTGAAAGAAGGGTTGGGGCAGGCAACAAAGTGAATGGTGCATTTAAACATGCAATCACAAAACAAAAGCCTATCCAAAAAATATATAATCGATTAAATGCGGTCTGGCATCCCCATGCGATTGATATATCGCACGCTTAATAGAACACTGGCTTAACTCAAAAAAGCAAGTTTTGCTCAATCTGACATGAGTCGGTGTTTTAACAAAAACAGTCGAAAAACGCGTACGAATGGATAGCGTTAATTTTGTGAACGATTATCGTACTACGAATGGATAGCGTTAACATTGTGAAAAATAGATGGTTAGCGTTAACACAAGCCTCTGTCTAATGTTAACTCAATTGTGACCTAAACCATAATCGGTCAGTTTACTATTAAGCGTGCGATATATTAAATGGAAATTCCGGATGGATAGGTAACAGGCCTAGGAAGTGCATGAGCAAGGCTGACGAAAGGGCGAGGCTGCGCCCTATAACAGCCTCGAGTATGTGGTGGGAACCCCCTTCTCTTCCCGGTGATTTTATCCAAAAAAGCTAAAACGGCAGTGCACAATGGTGTTCTTGTACCGACCTTTGTATGCAAGCGAAGCAAGAACTGGTAAAAGAAGGATGAAAGTAGAATAAATGTAGTAGAAATGAGATCTCTTACGAATGGTGGAAAAACTGTGTATGATAGAGTGTCAAATGAAAATATAAAAAATGAATGCAATGTGAATAAAAGTGTTAGGAATAAAATAATGAAAGGAATATTAAGTTGGTTTGGACTAAGAGAAAGAAAGAATGGTAAAAAAAGTATATGTTAATGATGTAAATGGAACTAGAAATAGGATAAGACCTGTGAAAACGTGGCACGATCAATTAAAGCAAATTTGAATGTCGGCGAAATCGACGTGCGTGCATGAAACGAAGTATGAATATTGAGGAAGTAAGAGATGTATATCAGGAAAGAATAGTTTGGCAGTCATATACAGGTATATAAAGTACATACTATATAAATTATTATTATTATTATTTATTATGATTTATATTTTAAGTGCGTCATTTTGTAAAATCAATTCCTCGAAGGGCGCATTAGGAAAATACTGACCTAACAGTGCAGTCTTTATTAGCTTCTTAAATGTAACGTTACTATCCTTATATATTGACTTGGAAACTATTCCACGCCAACGGACCCGCAACGCTGAAAGCACGATCGTAGAAACTTCCTTTATTACAATAACCTGTTTATAAACAATTTTTGTTAACGCTGCAAATATTGAATAGGGTACTCACTTACCCTAATAAAATGGTTCTTTATCTATGGTCATTGTGACAAACAAATCGCTCGATAAGTAACGCATTCCCCCATTTCACATTTAAACATCCATGAAATGGCGGCCGCGCTGTTCTAGAACCGCATTTGAAATTAGAATCTTGATATTGGCGGGAAATCACATTATCTCCGTCATCAAGCATGCTCGCGCGATGGCTGATAGCCCACATGCAATAATTAGGGAACAATTCATTTTTTATATCAGTAATCACCGACAAAATATTTACCCTCATCGCAATAATAAAATATCACATTGTTCTAAAAATACAATAAATATTGTAGGTACTCCACTTTTTATAACATCAGACACAGATATCTCTCCCAAAAAAACAATAAAACTTCTTGGATAGAGACGGATCCTTCATTGAAAACTCAAATCAATAAAACAGTCAGCAACTGCTTCTTTCATCTAAGGCAATTCATCATCATTATCAGCCGTCTGTCATCCACTTCTGAATTTAGGCTTCTCCCAAAGCACGCCACCGCCCCCTATCCATTGCCGCTCCCATCCATCCACGTCCAGCAATCCTCTTCAGATCGTCGGTCCAGCGGACATGGGGACGTCCAACTCTACGGAATCCTGTACGCGGTCTCCACTCCAGAACCCGTCTTCCCCATCGGCTTTCGGTACTCCGACAGATATGGCCAGCCGACTGCCACTTCAGCCCGCCTATCCTTAGAGCCACCTCAGTCACCTTGGTTTGTTGTCGAATAAATTCGTTTCTAAATCTGTCCCTCAAGGTTATTTCAAGCATGGCTCTTTCCATGGCGCGCTGGGCGACCTTGAATCTGTAATCTAGACCTTTTGTCAATGTCCACAAGGCAATTATTATCCATAAAAATAAACATTCCCGTTTACAGTTTTAAAACATTAATCAATTCCTTCGTCGTGTCCCGACTAGATTACTGCAAAGGAATCTACGCCAACATCCCCAAACAGCAAACAAATAAACTCCAGTCTGCATTCAATGCAGCAGCAAGACTGATAAGAGGTGTGCCGAAGAGTTGTCACATAACACAGCATCTTGTTGAGCTCCACTGGCTGAAATGTCCAGAAAGAATACAATACAAGCTCTGCTGGACGGTCTATAAGGCGTTGCATGGAATGGCACCAGCTTATATATCTAAACTCTGCATCAATGAGAACCTGAATGCCATACAGTCTACATTGCGATCACCTAAGACATCTGCGATCGGTAGATTGACTGTGCCAAAACGCTGTCCAAGCACAAACTTTGACGACCGAGGCTTCGCGGTAGCCGGCCCTTCTGCCTGGAACAATCTTCCAGCAGACCTTAAGTGCATAGATAATCAGTCAGAGTTTAGATCTAAACTCAAAACGCACCTTTTCAAATTATCATTTCCTAATAGGAAGAGCTGTTCGACTACGTCAGGTGCAGCCCTCATACTATATTTTTTGTACTAGTTCATGAAACGGATCACTTTTCTACAGCGCTATTGAGATAAGTAATTCATAAAAATGGCGCTCTATAAATTATCACATTTATATAATTATATTATTATTATTAACCCCACAATAACAGACCTCTCAAATTACAACCCAAACATCTCCAGCCGCCACAAGCGCCCAAAAATCGATCCTCCTTCAGAGGAACACTCCGGGCCATACAAATCGTGCCAGTGCATAAACCAACAACTTACCAAATCACCTTCCAACAATGTTCCTATCAAACGTAAGAGGAATAGCCACAAGAGTTGAACCTCTGTAAGCCAGAAGATCCAAGTCCAAGTTCAAGTTTGGAAGGCATAAGCATAAATATATATTACACTTACTAACTAACCATCATGCCCTCTCCCCGAGAGGGTAGGCAGAAAAAATGATACACATCTCTCGTTCCTCAACATTCATCAATCGTGTCACTCGTGTCATCGTGTCTGACTCCTCACATGGTCGATATTCAATATTTGATTTATTTGATCGTGCCACTTTTACTCGGTTCTATTCTATATCTAATTCGACGACCACCAAAGAGGAGATAAAGCTGGTCGTCTTCATCACAGAAAGAGAGTTGATATCCTGAATAAACAGATCGCAAGATCTACAAGAGATAGAAGAGGAAGAAGAAGAATATAAAAACATACCTATATTTATTAAATTCATGCACGCAATGTATAATATAATATACCAACAAATAATAAATATAATTATTTATATTTAACTACTGAAAATAAACATTTTTATAAACAGAAAACAAATAATTAATATAAAAAATATGTTTTCTATTAAAATAAAATCAAAAATATTTCCTAGCAGAACGTGGTTTCGATCCACGGACCTCTGGGTTATGGGCCCAGCACGCTTCCGCTGCGCCACTCTGCTGTTATCGGAGACTGCCAAATAAAACGTATAAAAGTTTACGACATACTTTATTCGACGTTTTTAATCAATATTTCAAATTTAATATTTATTGTATAATTGATAAGCTAAAATATTTTTTCGTTTGCATTCAATAATTTTTAGGGACTTTTCAAGCCATTTTAAAATCATTGATCCTACAGTTTTAATTTATTCGTGCGACATTAGCGCCATCTATTGATACAAAATATTAACATACCCATGAAATGTATTATTTTTCTGATTTTGAATAATTGCTTATACCTAATATAGTGCTTAATAAAATAAAAATTTAATTCTTTAGTGGAAAAAATACGCCGATTTTATTATGGCTAATTTCATTAATAATAATCAGCCCGATTTTTTAGTGCCATCTATTGTTTTATTTTGTAAGTATAATTTTACCAGATGGCTTTGACGGTGTTCCGAGTATATTATTCTTACATTGAGAATTATATTATTCTTACATGAGAAACATTTATAGAATATGAAAGAAGTCATTGCCAATTGAATTTTAATACGATCCAAGGCGAGATCCATATACAAGCATGATACCGAAAAAGGCTACCATTAATTGCATCCTGGGTCGAAATATAATATTAATATTGTGTCAACATACAAATTATTTTTCAAAATCAGGCATTACAAATATTTGGTCGTAAATTTAATGCATCTTTTAATAACTAATACTGTTAATAATTTTGAATATTTGACATCTGAATATTGTTTAAATCATTTTCATTTCATTTAATTTATTTATTTTAATTATCTAAAGCATTACAGATTTTTTTTCCAATACACTAAAGATACAAGTTAGAGATATACAATAATAAGTAATATATAATAGATTAATAAAAAGAGCGGGAAACATAAGATGTACGACAAATTAATAAAATAAATATACCAAACAATTATAATAAAGATAGTACTTCCCTCAGATGAACCAAACTATCACAAAATATGTCAAACTCCGAGGTGATACGATTAAGCAAAGATATTGCTCTACCTACCGGCATAACCATTGGCAGGTTGGTTCTGCATCGTGGGAGATAAAACAATCTATGGCCGTGGGAGATAATCGGTTAACAACCTTTCTCATTGAATATTTCTATATTATTGTAATGTATTATCCGCTTTCGATAAAAGTTTCAATAAATTAATTGTTTTATCTATGTTTCAGTTGAACACCTCCTAAACGGCTGGACTGATTTTGATGAATTTTTTTGTGTGTGTTTGAGTGGGTCCCTGGATGGTTTAGATTCACAATTGGGCCCGGTAGGTGACCGTCAAAACCTTCTGAGAAGTTCATGAATATTTTAACTGAGAATAATTCATAGTTACGTTTGTTAACCTTTAATTCTTTCTTTTTTTCTTAGCCCCCTAGGGATTGACTAATTTTTCGCATAATCTGATGACTAACGACAAATATATAACGTTTTATAAAAACAAAAATGTGTTAAAAAAGTATTTTGAAATGGATATGCGCTTTGGAGCGGCGAGGCAAAAAATAAGATAGGTCATATTAATTGGCGCCATAAATAAAATTATGAGAAAATTAAGATGTAGGTGTGATAATATGTTCCTTCTAAAATCCATACGGTAGTTTGAGGTCGGGTTTCGCCTACTGCTATCATAAATAATTCTCTATATCTGGATCCGTAAGTAAACCACGGTAATTCTAAAATTTTAATTAGATTTTTATTAAAAATATATACAAATACAATCGGTTTATTGTAACACCTTATGTTGCCAACATCGATTGGCGAAACAGCTGTCGCGAATAAAAAGAAATTGTGATATTATAACAGTGTTTTAAATTTTAACAGTAACATGTATATTTTATTATTTTTTTTTCTTCATAGAATCGCTCTTTACATCATGACAGCATGAGTCAAATCGATGTAAAGGGTATTAGCTATCATAGTGATATTCTCGTGACATGTGATAGGTAGCTAATCTATCGTCATTCATTGTCACGTGAATTCTACACCAGACCAAAGACAGTGACAATCACACTGCCCTCGCCGGGAATCGAACCCCGAACCTTCGGGGTGACAGTCAATGCACTTACCACTCGGCCACTAAGGTTTGTACACAACAGGTCGTTAAATCCAATTACTGTACCAATACATTTAGTTTTTTTTATCAACTCTCCCAACGGCAATTTTATTATAGTATTTGAGATAACGAGTCGGTGAGATTCAAGGCAACGTCGGTGACGTTACGGTGCCGTTACGATCACTGTCCAGTGTAAAACTGGACTGAACTGTGAGTTGGTAAAACTGACTGATTTTATTACAGAATTTGAGATGACGAGTCAGTGAGATTCAAGGCAACGTCGGTGACGTGACGGTGCCGTTACAGTCAATGCCCAGTGTAAATAGATCTAAGTGCCAAAAATATATGATTTGAAAAATAAATGGTTTGGACACATGGAAAGAATAAAGGAAGAAAGAATGGTAAAAATGTATATATTTTTAACGACGTAAATGGAACTAGACATAGAGAAAGATAGAGTAAAACGTGACACGATCAAATAAATCAAATATTAAATGTCGGTCACGTGAGGAGTCGGAAAATCGACGTGCGTGCAAGACACAATGTATGAATGTTGAGGAATCAAGAGAAGTGTGTTAGGAAAGAAAAGTGTGGCAGTCAATTTTTTCTGCCCACCCCTTCGGGAACCCGGTGTTACAGCGGGAACTTGGAGGCATAGGTCCAACCAAGAGATCCGTACGATGACCCAGCAGCCCCTTATAACGAGCATCGTAAGAGCCGGTCGCCTAGCATGGATCGGGCACGTATGCCGAGCCGAAGAGACCAGAGCAATCAAGACCCTGTACGCGTCTAGACCGACTGGAGTAAGACATCTAGGAAGGCCTAGACAGCGCCTAATGGACAATGTTCTGGCTGATCTGGCTATGTTGAGCGAATTGGACTGCTGGGAGCAAAAGGCGCAGGATCGAGGAGCTTGGCGAAAAATCATCAAGGAGGACTAAAACTCTTCAAAAGTTGTATGGCCATAGGAAGTAAGTACCCCTTCGGGGAGACGGCGTGATGGTTAGTTAGTTAGTTTTATATCTTAACATGTGGCATCAAACACGTCGCACCCAAAGATGTATATTTGTGATAAAAAGCGCTTAAAAATGTGATCGTTTTGAAGATACGCCATTTTACCCCCTGTAGATATTACAGTGCGTGTAATAAAATCTACCAATCGCCGACCGTGTCTAATGGCAGAGATGATTTCAAATTAGGAACATAACAAGTGAGTGCTAACCTTTTCGAATGCCAGTTGAAAAAATCCAGTCATAATCAAATTATAAACCATTTTCCCATGGTGGTGGGTGTTACGTCATTTTCTTTTACAATGGGTGGTGAGGGCTAGCAGAAGTCTCGTGTGAAAATTCGACATACCATGATATTATTAATTGTATTTATTGTTTCTTAAACAATGATGTAAAACCCCATATACAATTTTTTTTCCTCCGGCGCTACAACCCTTAGTGGGTCTCAGCCTTCTCCAAGAAACGAATTTCTTGAAGAGTTCGTAACGTTGGTTATTTTACGAGGTAGGGTTGTTGGCCTAACGCCCAACCCCAATACGGTATGCAAATAGCCAACTTGACATAACCTATCACCAAAATGCTGGATGCCTTTAAAATATGGATATATCGTGGAATGATAAAAATAAGATGGACAGAAAGAGTCACGAACGAGGAAGTAAATAGGCAGCAAATAAATAAATTATCTTGACCATAAAGCGCGGGAAACTGGAGTTCTTCGTACACGTTATGAGAAAAGATAAATACAAAGTCCTGCAACTGATTATCCAAGAAGGGAAAATGAAGTATCGGGAGAAGAAGAAAATCCTGACCGGAAAAACTTCGAGAAACAGGACAATGAAGAGAAAAGGCAGAAAGAGGAGAATGAGAGGAATTAGGAGAAAGGTGAAAAAAAGGAGAAAGAGGGAAAACAGGAGAAAGATGAGAACGAAGAGAAATAGGAGAAACAGGATAAAGAGGAAAAAAGGAAAAAATAGACGAAAGAGAAGCGGAGAAGTGGATAAGAAAAAAATAGGAGAAAGAGGAAGAAGAAGAGAAATAAGAGAATAAGAGGAATTAGGAGAAAGATGAGAAAGAGGAGAAAGAGTAAAAATAGAAGAAATGTGAGAAAGTAGAAAAAGAAGAAAAAGAGGAGAAAGAAGAGAAAGAGGAGAAAGAAAAGAAAGAGAAGAAAGAAGAGAAATATGAGACACAGGAGAAAGGGAAAAAAAGAAAAAGGAGGAGAAAGAGGAAGAAGAAGAGAAAGAGGAGAATGAGAGGAATTAGGCGAAAGACGAGAAAGAGATGAAAGATAAGAAATAGGAGAAAGTAGAGAAAAGGAAGAAAGAGGAGAAAGAAGAGAAACGAGAGAAAGAGGAGAAAGAAGCGAATGAGGAGAAAGAAGAGAAAGAGGAAAAAGAAGATAATGAAGAGAAAGAGGAAAAATGAGAGAAATGCTAGAAAGAGGAGAAAAGGAGGAAGAGTAGAAAGATGAGAAAGAGGAAAGAGGGAGCCACCCTGCGTAATATAGCATAAAGCTTTCTTGCCTAAAGAAGACCTGAAATGTTGTTAAGAGTTCCCGGTCACAATGAATAAATTGCTTCTGGTTATAACTATGGAAAAAATACCACACATGATATATTTATGAGCTTTTATAATGTTTGGTTTTATTGGGTTATACAATCTGGGATTTCACATATAAGTGTTATTGTTTGTTAGGTAAGAGGCTCGGACTAACATGATTGGTCACACATAAATGAAACAAAAATATTTATACGGATTATAAATTTAATACATGTGAACGAAACCCCGAATGGAATATTATAAAAACAAAAAACAAAAAAAAAACATGTTGATAACATTCATATCTAAAGAGTAACAAGAACCGCCACAATTTTAAGGAAGAAAAGTATGACAGATGATTGCATCAGAAGAAAAATTAGAAAAGGATCCCTGAGATGGTTTGGACATATAGAACCAATGAATGATCTCTCATCCATCCATTCGCGAATTAAAGAATGGTCAGAAAGTTGTATAGAAGTAATGTATACAAAGAGAAACGGAGGATTTAATCAAAAAATTGTTAAAAGACGATTATATTCAACGTCGGAAAAATCGACGAGCATGAATGTTACGATGTATGAATACAGAGGAATAAACGACGTTATATTTTTAACCATTCTTCCTTCATCCATTCGTTTCATATGTGATATGAGATATCTTCTAAGTGACCCTTTCTTAATTTTTTTTGGGACGCACTCATCCGCCTTACATTCCTTTCTATATTTTTCACTGGGCGTTCTATCTTGCGTTGTTTTTCCGCACATTCATATAAGTGATCTCATTTCTACGGCATTTATCCTGCTTTCCTCCTTCTTCTACCAACTCCAAGCTTCACTTCCCTACGTAAGGGTCGGCACTAGAATATAATACTAAATAAATATAATATTATAAAAATTATTATTCTGGTTCTGATTTTGAAAATTCGGTTTGGTTCATTTGGTGCTCCCGTAAATTTGGAGATATTTCGTGTAAAAGTGAATTGTTTTGGCCAATTTGATTGTTACCGCACTTTATAATTATTAATTGTGACACGTAATACATTTATGCGGTTTTGACGTTCAAATTATACAAGTTTTTTCGATTATATAAAGAATTTTGACAGGTGTTAAAATAATTTTTTCATTTGTTCCAATGACAATTTAAATAATTTCTTCAATATTATTTTAAAGTTCTTGCTGGTGTTTGATTACTTTAAGTACTCAATGGCAGCTAATTTAATAAAAACGGTGGATGCGAGTAACATAAATCTAATAATGACAAAAGTCCGGATCGTCCATGTCAACAAGTGCACCATCTAAATTGAACATTATGTGTTAAAATATTTTTATTTTGTTATTTTTTTATTTTATATCATTGTATTTTATATGATTTGTTTAAGATTTATTTTGTGGATGTTGGACGATCGAAGTGTGCGTGGGAGATGCCTATTGGTGGCGATGAGGTTCGGAACCCATCACACCGCGTCTCCCGCGGGGCGAAAAGAGAAGGATGGAGTGCCGCATTGGTTAAAATGTGACAGTCCATTCTTTCTGCCAACCCTTTCGGGGAGACGGCGTGATGGTTAGTTAGTTTAGTTAGTTTTATAAAAATTATATAAAACATGGTATCTATTCAGTAGCATCTTACAAACAATATGTATGTATTATTAAACAAGTTGTTACCTTTTAAAAAGTGTACTTAGAAGACCCCGCTATAAAAAGATCATAAAATTCAATACATTATTTCACATTCACACGCAAATTCTTTTCCCTCCATATAAACTTACTTCGTAAAAATATTGTGTTTTAACCTATTCAACATGTATAGGGAACCAGCGGTGGGGAATGCTTTTTTATCACAAAGACAATGTATCAATTTTCATATATATTTTAACTAACTAACTAACTAACCATCACGAAAGGGTAGCAGAAAGAATTGACTGCCACATTTTTCTTTCCTGGCATATTTCTCTAGCTTCTTCAACATTCATACATCGTATCTTGCACGCGCGTCGACTTCTCTGACTCCTTCAATATTTGATTTATTTGCCACGTTTTCCTCGGTCTTCCTCTATTTCTAGTTCCATTAACATCGTTTACATATACTTTTTTTACCATTCTTCCTTCATTCATTCATTCCATGTGTCCAAACTATCTTAATGATCCTATCATTATTTTGTTCATAACACCATCATTCGCACCGCATTCACTACTAATATTTTCATTGACACTCTATCATACACAGAGTATCCACACATTCGTCTAAGAGATCTTATTTCTACTGCATTTATTCTACTTTCATCCTTCTTTTGCCAGTTCCATGCTTCGCTTCCATACATAAGGGTCGGTAGAAGAACACCATTGTGCACTGTCATTCTAGCTTTTAATATTATTTTATATATACGGTAAAATACCGCTATTGATTGAGCAAAATAATAGCATATGTACCTTTTATAACTTGGAGATTGTGACGATCGTCTAAAATATAATAAATAACCCTTCTTCAGCTTGAGTACTTAGATCTTCTGTAAAACATCCCATTGTGGGTCCTTTTGATTCCAATGGATTCGTAGATTCTTAATTCAAATGCGCATTGTTCAATAATGGTGTATCTAAAATTTTATCGTATTTTAGACATTGTTTTGACGTCAAACGCATTTCTTATTAAGTTAAAATATTTTTACAACCAGAGATTCGTAAAAAAAATCATTGCTAGGTAATGTAATGGATACAACCTAAAATTTAAGGTAACAAACGTATGTTAAAAGCCGACTGACATATATGATTCCCTTCTGGGGGACAGGAAATCAAAAGGACAACTCCAGACTCCAAATACAACAACAAAAAAAAACAATAATATTAGCATATAACATTGATTACCTTACCCCAACCATACAAATTTACAGACAAACAAAACAAATGGACATATCAGACCTGACCAAATTTGAGACCTTGAAAATTGTACACAGAGTGACCATGGAAGAGACAACAGACAGCAGCTACAAATTAACTAAAACTTCAGACATACACGGACACTGGACCAGGAACTTTGACAGATATCACTAACCAAATGCACCAACTAAGACAGGACAATCAAGGATATTGAACAATGGACTGAAACTTTACAATGAACTACCAAAAGACACAAGGAGTCTCACTACAACTCAATATAAAATATATCTTAAACATTACATAATTAATAGTAAGATCTAAAAATGTATCCATATAACCCAAATGGGTTTATAAAAAAAATTAATTAAATAAAAATAATAATAAAACGATGTTGGTTTATCGTTGCTTACCTTGTACACTATTTTAACAACTATTTTCATTTCTTGCATTTTGTAAATTATGAAAAACTCTAGGGTTTTAATTCATAGAAAAATACATTATAAAAATAACCATAGAGAATCACAATATGACAGTTACCAAAGATAAGTCTGCAAACGTATAGATTTATTTCATACCAAAAACAAATATGTCAGAGATCTCTGCTTTTGCCATGTTTTAGTTCGCCATGTGTTATTTTTCCAATACGATTTTTAGAAAATCTATAAGTTTTAGAAACATTAGCTTGCGTCATAATATATAGTTGATATTCAATGACATATCAGCAGTTTACCTTAAAATCTACAAAAACTGAAGTGTTGTTACGAAATAGGTACAGAAATGCAGAATTGAATCAGCACGTGGTTCTTCAATATAACAAGTTTATTCATTTATGACAAACTGTCTCAAAGAATGATCAATTGGTATGTGTGTTCGGTTATTTTATATTCTGAAATGTGGACCTTGAAATTGAAAAACATGTACCAAATAAATGCATTTGAAATGTAGGTGCACCGTAGCATGCTTCGAATATCATGGACCGAGGTGGTAACAAACAAAAGTCTTGCAAAGAATCTAAAAGACATGGAACTCTTGTTGCATGTGAAGATTCATAAGAACTTATTATTTAAAATATTTGTGGCATCTGCTGCGTGGGGAGCAATACCGCATTCTTCAAATAATCTTTACAAGCAAAATAGAAGTCACTGAGAAATCTACAGGAGGCAAACATCCTTTCTACGCAGTATAAGAGATTGGACCAAAAAAGGTACCTATGTACAACTAACTAACTAATTAACCGTCACGCCGTCTTCCCGAAGGGGTAGGCAAAAAGAATGGACTGCCACACTTTTATTTTCTGACATATTTCTCTCGATTCCTCAACATTCATAAATCGTGTCATGCACGCGCGTCGATTTCTCTGACTCCTCACAAGGCCGACATTCAATATTTGATTTATTTGATCGTTCCACGTTTTCCTCGGTCTTCCTCTATTTCTGGTTCATTTACATCATTAACATATAATTTTTTTACCATTCTTTCTTCATTCATTATTTCCATATGTCCAAACCATCTGAATAATCCTTTCATTATATTGTTCATGACACCATCATTCGCACCGCATTCACTTCTTATATTTTCATTCGACACTCTATCATACACAGAGTATCCACACATTCGTCTAAGTATCCACACATTTATTCTACTTTCATCCTTCTTTTGCCAGTTACATGCTTCGCTTCCATACATAAGGGTCGGTAGAAGAACACCATTGTGCACTGCCATTCTAGCTTTTTTGGATAGGTTTTTGTTTGCGATGACAACTTTAAGTGCACCATTCTCTTTGTTGCCTGCCCCAACCCTTCTTTCAATATCCCTCTCCATTCGCCCATCTCTTGTAAACATACTACCTAAATACACGAACTCAACATTGTACTTGCTCCAAATTTTCACCATTCACGGTAATGTTGCAGACTGTCATGGTTTCTTCCTTTTCAAAAATCATTACCTTGGACTTATTAACATTCATCATCAGATCATTTCGCATACATACCTCATACATACAATTCACCAGGACTTGTAGTTCATGCTCAGTAAAATAAACAAATGTAAAATGTCACGAGGCGTCCTTGTGTTAGGGATACCTTAATAGAACGATCCACACAGCAGTGAAAATAATTATTTCGTGTTGTCGTGTCAATGTTTTCAATTAAACTTATCGACTGATGCGATCTTCAATTACACTTTTAATTGGGAATTTTAATATGCAATGATATTTGTTTGTGTTTTGATATTATCCCTCCAGCTATCACGAGAATAACATTTTAATATTAGTTATGATGCATATTCGTATACGCATACTCTTTTTATGATTATTTAACGATTGATTATTTATGCTTGGAAAGCATGCATGGAACTGGCAAAAGAAGGATGAAAATATAATTAATAAAGTAGAAATGAGATCTCTTAGACGAATATGTGATAAATCTGTTTATGCGAAATTTTTATACATTAATTTAAATACTGTTTTTTCCACTTTTGAGTTCATTTTTCTCGACATGTTTCGAAGGCTTTCTTACACCTTCATCATCAAGAGAATGATATTTTTATTTTTATTATTATTGAGAGTAACAAACAGCAATTACAGTATATGAATAAATCGTTTTCCCGATGATGAAGCCTTTATATCGTTCCCCCGATGATGAAGGTGTAAACCTTCGTTAATTAAAATTAAATAGCAAACATGTTTCGGACAAGCCGGTCCTTCCTCAGTGATATTATATAGATATTTAAAATATTATAAAATTGTTTACAAATTTAAATTATAAAATTGTTTACAAATATGATAAGTTTTGACAGATGTTATAACATCCGTCAAAACTGATCATATTTGTAAACAATTTTATAATATTTTAAATATCTTTATAAAATCACTGATGAAGGACCGGGTTGTCCGAAACATGTCTGATACTTTTTTTTAAGTTAGTGTTGTATACAAAGTATTCATATAAAAAAGAAAAAGAAAAATACAAATTAATTTCATTTACTAAAAACTACTTTCCGAACCACCCTAACTTATTACTAATAGATTATATAGATTTTTTAACTTCATCCCCCTCACCATTATCATTTCATATATAAGCTTAACATAGTTTAATATATGTACTAAATGATGGCAACGAGCTGCCGAAACCGGTCAAAGTTAAAAGCATAAGTTAAATTTATCTAAATATATATTTATGTTCAAGAAACAATTAAATTAAATTAAAATCGGTTTTTAAATTTGTTTTCCAGGTTAAAGTACTCACCTTTGTCTTGCTGCCACCGATGGAGCCGGGTCGAATCGAGCCCGTCTCGTAGAACCTGGTGAGGATCTTGGAGACACATCCGTGGGAGACGAGAAGCTGCCTGGAGATGTCGCACGGCCTTACCCCCATCACAGCGAGTTCCACGATCCTTCTTCGAACACAGTCAGGAAGCGGCCGACCATTTACGAACACGCCACCCAACTGGTTAACTCCGGCTTGACCTGCAATAAAAAGGTATTTTTTTTACTATCAAATGATCAGATCAAATTTGTTTATTTTCTCAAAAGACAGAATATTTAAAAAAAAAAGTTAAAGGCATCTTATGAGATCGGGTTAAACGTAATCTCCTGGACAAAGACCTCCTCTATTCGCTTTCATGTCATTCTGTCCTGTGCAGACTGCATCCAGGTTATTCCGACGTGTCTGTTCAGATCATCGTTCCACCGTAGTTGCGGTCGCCCTGCACTTCTCTTTGCCGTCCACGATCTTCAAGTTTCTTCTTGTCCACTTTTCATCTGAGCTTCTGGCTACGTGACCTGCCCATTGCCATTTTAGAGTCGCCACCCGGTGGATGATGTCAGTGCCCTTTGTTTTTTCTCTCACCGTATCGTTTCTGACTCTGTATCTTAGGCTTATTCCTAACATGGCTCTTTTCATGGCACTTTGTTTGGACAATGTAACAGTTTCAAGACCATAAGTACCAACTAGCAGAACGCAGGCTTCATGGACTTCTATGAAATGTAATTTACAAGTATAATATCAGGAACGCATGAGAGATTGTTCGACTTTAGAAAGACAAGGTACTCTCTTAAGTAAGGAGTATTTCTCTTTTAAACGTACTTTCGAACGTTCTTGTTCTTCTTCTAAGGGTAAGCCTTATGGCCTATTTCTTAAGAGGAATTTGCCTCCTGAGTGGTCGACTCCCAGTTGTTGATCCATCTCTTTAATGGTCTGCCCGGGGATCGTCTACCTTGGGGTTAGCCGTGCAACACAATGGGGGCAAGTCTGGAGCCTTTCATGTGATCTTGCCTTTGCTATCCGAAACATGTCATTCCCAAAAAACATTTGATAATATCTTAGCTAGGTGAAACAGGTCACTCGCATTAAATGTTAGAAATCTGACGTTTTCATCAATAAAATTCAAAATTTATTGTAAACAAATATTAAAAAAAACTCTATTCAACGGTAAATCGTTAATTTTGTATTACGTACTTAAATTTTTCTACGTGTTATGCAGCTGTTCTCAATATTCTAAATTAATTTAATTTTCACATTACCATCTACTGAGAACTTTTACTATTGAAATATCACATATGATACATATTATCTCTGCAAAATATCTAATAAACGTAACACCAATTACAAAAGGAATTTGTTTATATGAAACACCTGCTTATTATTGCTAAAATAATGTCTGAAATGAATGGGTTATGATAAAAATGCTTTGTATTTTATCTGTGTTCATATATATAGCATAGATCATTTGTTGATAGATCAAACAGGTTTCTTAATGTACCATAAAAATTAATAAAAAACATCTATTGAACGATTGAAACCTCTATTCTAATAAATCATTTACAAAGTTTTCTTGAAGGGGTGACAAATGCAAGTATAAGAAGTGAATGTGGTGCGAATGAAAGTGTTATGAACAAAATAATGAAAGGGTCATTAAGATTATTATTATTAACGTATTTTTCGGACACACGGAAAGAATGAGTGAAGGCAGAATGGTGAAGAAGGCATATGTAAACGACGTGAACGGAGCTAGAAATAGAGGAAGACCGAGGAAAACGTGGCACAATCAAATCAATCAAATATTAAATATCGATCACGTAAGGTCACGCTCAATATTCAAAATCTATTGGCCCCAAACAGTGTCAAATGCCGCTCTCTGGACCATGGCAGGCGAAAAGCCAATTAGAGAACAGATCGCTAGACGCAAATGGCAGTAGATCGGTCACACTCTGAGATGGAACCCAGCCTGCATCGCTCAGGGTGCACTAGACTGGTCCCCTATAGGGGGAAAGAGAAAGCGAGGCACATCTAGAGCCACCTGGAGAAGGACCCTGCAGAACGAGGTTAAGGCGGCAGGCCTCACTTGGGATCATGTTAGGCATCAGGCATGCGATAGAGTCGGGTGGAGAAGGTTCCTTGAGGCCCTATGCACCACGGAAGTGTGACACGACAAAAAGAAGAAAAAGATATTGATTCACATGATATGTTATAGGTAGCTAATTTATCGCCATTTAATTTCACGTGAATACTACACCAGACCAAATACGGTGTGACAATCTTCCATCGCCTGGAATCAAACCCAGGACCTCCAATGTGGTAGTCGGAGCTCTATACTAACCACTCAGCCACGAAGGTCGTCTCAATTTGTATTATACAATGTATTAAAAATCGTAAATAAATTACAACGAAAAATTTGTGTTAAAAACACGAGGCAATGCATTTGTTCATAACGAGAAAAACTTAACACACTTTCAAAGACATGTGCCCTCGCAATTATGAGATAATTTCACTACAGCACCCTAAAATACCTGACGAGGCACGGGATACTGGCAATAAAACAAATATTACGATCGTATCTCTTGGAGACCATTCTAATTAAATTCCGGAACATAAAAATTAGAAAAGACTTCGTCACAAACAACTGAAGGGTATTTCTTAATGATTTCATTTGTTTCATGTTGCGCTCTCCCGTTTTTTGTGACAATTTTGTTTTGCAATGCAACATTGCTAATGATTTTGTAGTGTGTTCCATTTTTAAATCAAGGAATGACAAATTTTATTTTTGGAATAAAGAATATACCACTTTGATGCTATTTGATGCTAGGGGTAGACAGAGATAATGGACAGCCACACTACTCTATCCTGGCACACCTCTCTAGCTTCCTCCACATTCATACAGCGAGTCATACACGCACGTTGATTCTTCCGACTTCTAACATGACCAACCATTAAAATGTTATTAATTTGGCCATGTTTTCCTCGGTCTGCTTCGATTCCGTACTCCATTTACATCATTAACTTTCTTATGATGTCCGAACCAACGCAGCGATCCTTTCATAATTTTGTTCATAATGCCTTCTTCCGCTCTACATTCCTTTAATATATCAGCATTAGAGTTTCTGTCGTATATCGTTCTACCACACAAACGTCTTGGGGACCTCATCTCTACCGCATTTATTCTGCTCTCATCCTTCTTCTGCCAGTTCCATGCTTCGCTTTCATACATTAGGGTTGGGACCAGAACTCCATTGTGAACGTCCGTTTTTATTTGTAGTTATTTTTGTTAGTTCTCATTTTTTTAAATCCTATATATATTAACATAACATTTGTATCTTTATAAGATAAAGTGCCTTTTTTGACATACAGAGAGGATAGACTGCCACACTTTTACGTTTTAAGACACAATCCATTTTATGAATTAAAACACACAAGGATGAAAGTAGGATAAATGCCGTAGAAATGAGATTACTGAAAATGATGCGCGGGAAAACATTATATCTGATAGAATACCGAACGACGAAATAAGGAAGAAATGTGAGACAGATGATTGCATCATAAGTAAAATTAAAAAAGGATCCCTGAGATGGTTTGGACATATGGAACGAATGGCCGAGAGAAGAATGGTTTAAATGTTGTATACAAGCAATGTGAGTGACCAAATTAATGG
Organism: Lepidostoma basale; assembly: GCA_022606425.2. Lineage (NCBI taxonomy): Eukaryota > Metazoa > Arthropoda > Insecta > Trichoptera > Lepidostomatidae > Lepidostoma > Lepidostoma basale. Next base: position 36,968 of record JAHDVF020001178.1, read on the forward strand.
CATGACCAAATTAATTAAATATTAACTGACGGCCAGATTCAAATTTTAAAAAATCGACGAGCGCGCATGATACGATGTATTAATGTAGAGGAATCTAGAGAAGTATATCAGGACAAAGCAGTATGGCGGTCCATTAACTCTGCCTACCCCTCCCAGGAAACGGTAAAACGAAAAGTTAGTTAGTTTAGTTAAAACACATTTTTTTCACTTTAAGGTTTATTTTTTTCGGGTTTATTTTGTTATCCCCATAATGAAGGTATAATACCTTCGAAATATGTCGACAAAAATATAATCAAAAGAGCAAAATCAGTGCTTTAATTAAGTAAGATTTTTTTATTTATCATACATTTAGTTTTATTTATCTTGTTTCATAGATCCGACCGGTTTCGGCAGCTTTCTGCCATCTTTGACGAGAGTTTAACTTAAATTATTTATCCCCTGATATAAAACCTTGACCGAGTTAGCTCTGTAATAAATAAATCTAGCATAATTAGACATTTCAAAAATATAACAACAACAAAAATTGTTAATACAAACGAAAACGAATGTTTTTTATAAGTTAAATAACTTTTTATAGGAATGACATATTTTGCCTTGTTAGGACATTATTAAATTAGCATTATATAATAAATGATAATGCCCTAAAAAGAGAAATATATCACTTCCATAAAATATAATAAAACTTCTAGCAAACAGACGATTTTTTTACATTATTGTTCAAGAAAATATACAGTATAAAATAAATTTAATTTTATAAACAATGACGTGGATCAAAAAATGAAGTAACACATTCTAAAAAAGTACTTTTTATAGGAATGACATATTTCGCCTTGTTAGGGAATTATTAAATTAGCATTAAATAATATATGATAATGCCCTAATAACGAGAAATATGTCACTTCCATAAAATATAATAAAACTTCTAGCAAACACACGTTTTTTTTTCATTATTGTTCAAGAAAATATACAGTATAAAATAAATTTAATTTTATAAACAAAAACGTGGATCAAAAAATGAAGTAACACATTCTAAAAAAGTACTTTTTTTAATTAATGAACTAAGTGTGAACAAGGAATAAAAAAGGGAAATAATTAATAAATTAGCTGAGATGCACTGTCAGATAACAGGAGTAATGATAACATAATCCTTGTATCGAGGAGGTCTACGTTTACGTTAATGGGTTCTCTGCTTTCGCTAATATTCAAGGGTCACTGTTGACCCTTGCTAATGATGGCTGCCCTTCTCAAACTTTGAATTCGCATGGATTTTTATTTAATTTTTTTTTTTATAACTAACTAACTTACCATCACATCGTCTTTTCGATGAGGTAGGCGGAAATAATGGACTATTTCACTATTCTTTTCTGACATACTTCTCTCGGTTCCTCAACATTCGTACATCGGGTCATGCACGCACGTCGATTTCTCTGACTCCTCACGTTCAATATTTGATTAATTTGTTCGTCCAAAGTTTTCCTCGGTCTTCTCCTAATTCTAGTTCTATTTACATCATATATTTTTTACCATTCTTTCTTCATTGATTCTTTGTGTCCAAACAATCTTAATTATTTTAAATGTATAGAAATTGGCATTATTTAATAGATAATTATATGCCATTGTTGTTTGAATATGATTTCGGGCATATGAGCGCCACGGCTAGCTCAAATGAAGCGCAATCGTGAAATCCAATTTTTGACAATTGTCGTCTTTGTGGATGCGTGTTATCCACTAGAGTGTACGTGGTGCGAACACGATCCACGGTCTTCCGAATAACTTGCTCGGATAGACGATTATGTCGACCGTAAAATGGACGTAGTACACGATAAGTTTAGCGAACCGAACCATGATTTTCAAAATAAATTTGCACAATTTACAAGCGCTCTTCTGACGTCAGTCTATTTATGGTAAAATGGCAAAACGTACTGACTACAAATCAACTATCAACTGTCAAATTGACAGTCAGTAGAAACAAAGTTGCCCGTTTGGAAATCAAACCTTTAAAAAAACACCCTATACTTTCATTATTTTGAATATTTGATTACATTTAACACAAAATAAATCTAAAACAAATATAAAATACAATAATAAAAAATAAAATAACGCAATAAAAATAATTTAACACATAATGTTATTTTTAGATGGTGCACATATTGTCTATTTAAATTATGTTCCACGTATCCACCGTTTTTTTTAGCTGTAATTAGACACTTAAAACAAACCAACACTAGCAAGAACTTTAAAATAATATTGAAGAAATTATTCAAATTGTCATTGGAACAAATGAAAAATTTATTTTTACACCTGTCAAAATTATTTATATAAACGAAAAACTAACTAACTAACTAACCATCACGCCGTCTTACCGAAGGGGTAGGCAGAATGAATGGACTGCCACACTTTTCTTTCCTGACATATTTCTCTCGTTTCCTCAGCATTCATACATCGTGTCATGCACCGCGCGTCGATTTCTCTGACTCCTCACATGGCCGACATTCAATATTTGATTTATTTGATCGTGCCACGTTTTTCCTCTATTTCTGGTTCCGTTTACATCGTTAACATATAATACAAAAATAAATACATGGTTAAACAAATTGCGGGCTAAAAAAAGTTTAAGAATTTCTGATATTTTTTATACATACAATAATATAATGCTTACAATAATACGCAACACGTGCGCGCATACGCTGATGCGCACCGACATTCATTTGTCAAATAAGCACCCCCTTCACGAAACACCTGTCCTTGTCAATGATTACCGCAATAATCATATCCAGATCTTCTCAACAGTATTAGGGCTTTTATTGTGTTCCACTCGGTTAGTTGTTACGAGGATTTTTGGTAAATTAAGCAAGGGGACCCTTTCAAACCTACCCTAAGGGCAAAATTTAATAATCTGGGCAATACTCGTATACTCATAATTTGAAATTCAAACTGCAAATCACACAGAATAAAAATATTTGTATATTTTTTATCCATAACATTTTATTACTGTTAAAAATATCTTTTTTAATATTGCAAGAATACAGAAAAATACGCTAATGGATGGCGCTAGTGTAGATTGAACTAAAAAATGTGATGTGTTCCTCAACATTGTAACATATATACATCTTCCAAAAATTTGTCAGACGTGGTGGTCGTAAGAAGGGCGGAATGGGGAATGTTGTTTACATAAAGCGATCGCTTAACCCAACCAATGACATGTCATAAGTCCTGTAAGCGCCTCGACCACCATATTCTGTTCCCAGAAAACAATTTACATCTTCGTCTCTATTGAGATACAATTAATCCTTGTAAAAAATCCAGCATTTGTCTACAAGTATTTGTATACATTCAAAATGTTATATAGAAAAATGTTATATTACTAACTAACTAACCAGCCGCCGTCTTCCTGAAGATAAAGGCAAAACGAATGGCCCGCTTCACAGTTCTTTCCTGACATATTTTTCTCGCTTCCTTAAGATTCATACATCGTGTCATGCACGTATGTCGATTTCTCCGACTCCTCAGCTGGCCGATATTTAACCTTTAAACGCCCGTGCGCCACGTGCAATAAAGGTGGCCCACTACCCAAGCAAATATTTACGCGACTTGCGACCTACGCTACTATAAAAATAATTAGCATTATTTGTAATTTTTCACATTTTATATAATTTCACATCAAACATAAATAAAATAATAAAAAAGTTAACTTTTTTTTCGTATGCCAAATTATAAAACACATAATAGATTGTGTGGTTTATTAGGCAGACCGTAATAAAACAACGCATATCTCAAGGGTCGACCTTACATAACCATTCTACCTCTGGTGATGCCGTTGGGGAAAGCAATTAAATTGTTGAATATGATCGCTTCGGAGATCGAAGTCTTTCACATTAGTGAAGTACGTTCAGAAGACAAATAATACTCTTGACTGTAGACAGTATGTTGTATTCCTAAAGTCGAACCATCTCTCAAGGGTTCCTAGTATTTTGCATGTTCGTAAATATATGTCTTAAACTGTTCACATGTTTGTAATGTCTTTTAAGAGAAATAAAGTAATTTGATTGTTCCTTGAACAATGATGTAAAACTCCATATTAAATAATTTAAACCTTTTGGCATGGATGAGACCATAATGTTACATAATAAATATATTCTTTGATATTTTTACTTTTTATTCTTCTACTATTATTATTTTTAACTCTAAAATATTTTGTTTAACCTCATTTTGTCTTAGTTTAACCGTCGCGTTGCCATGTGGTCAATTGAGTTTCCACTGCCAATTTAAAGTTGATTTTCTTAAAACCTATGGACCCTAATATTATAAAAAAAATTGTAATCCTCCATTGAAGTGTTCTCAGTATTTCGTAATAAAAAAAAAGCAAAAAGTTACTGCCTTTATCCCAAAAAAATATATTTTTTAAGACTGCCCTCACCTTCATTCGTGTTAAGGTAGAATTTGTTTTGCTAATATTTACAACTTTATCAAAAGTGACAAATACTTACGCGCTGTTTTGAACGTATTATAAATTATATGTTTGGCCTTTTCTCATAATACCGACTGTGGACGGAAACGCAGCACGCAACTTAATAATATCAGAACTGTGAAAATATTAACACTTTACCAAAAGGGACAAATATTAATACGTACTCGTTGTCTTGAACGTAATATACATTTTGCCTGGGTGCCTTTATCATACGTAAAATTATAGCGCCACGGCCGCGGCGGCGCGGCGGGGCGAGACAAGTTCATACTTGGTGTCAGTTGCTCATATGCTGTGACGCATTCCATATCAGAAATCGCATGGTTCCAGAAAAAAATTAATAATGATATGTTTTTCAAATAATCCATGTATGTTATAGATATCGATCTATTTCTAATGAAATTCCCTACAAGATGACATAAATTAAATTTTGATTCATCCAGTCATATGCTTGATATTTAGATAAAGTTAGCGGTAAACTGAATTGACCACATGGGAGCGAGCGTTTTGTTTTGAACACGGTACGTTAAGGGTTAACTTTAATCTCGTTTCATACTGTCGCCTGTTAACTTGTGGTACCATGTAATTGGCTTACCTACTTAATTTTTTTTATCGTATTTTTCTTCTAATATATATTATTGATATCGCTGTTTGTTACCCTTAATAAATAGATTATTTAATTAATTAATTAAAATGAATGAAAACGTCTATCTTCTAGGAGTTTTATAATATTTTAGATGGAATGACATGTTTTAAACATTTGATAATGAAATATGCCATTCCAACTAAAATTAATAAAACTCCTAGAAGACAGACGATTTCATTCATATTAATTAAAATTATTAGAATTTGAAGTTAAAAGGTTAAGCTGACTTTGTGTCGCTTCCACAAGTAGAAGCTCCTTGCAAATCAACAAACAAAAAGTAATAAAAAATGTATCATATCTGAAAACGTCTTCATGATAATAAAATGATTTTTCTTATAAGTGCGTTCATATTCTGTCATTAGATACTCTCAGTATCCTAATTACTCCCGCCATAATAAAATGCAAGGTGTCTCGGACTGAAAATGCAGTTATTAAGTCATTAGCGAATGCAAAAATGTGCATTTCGTGGCCGTAAAAAATAATACAAATTAGGAGCCCCAGTCATTAAAGACCCATTTCCATTGTAACGCTTTATAAAGCAAAAAAACGCTTTTTTGGAATTCTAAAATTCAAATTCTTTTGTTTACTTAACGGAATTTAATCGAATTGATTTTTAACTTATTTATTGTTTCTTGAACTTCTTCCTTTTTTTCACTTTAGATAGACTCAGGAGTCTGTTATTTCAGGCGGGTCCTATTGAGACGCTGAACTCCAGCTTTCTCTCCACCGTTTCGGGGGTCTTCCTGGTCGGCGTTGTCCGTTTGGCGTTCCATGGAGAGCTATGTATGGTATCCTATTTGAGCTCATTCTTTCTACATGTTGATGTCAGTATCGCCGTCTTTGACGTCCCTATCTGACCACATCATCGACCTCGCAGATTTCTCGGATTGCTGTATTCCTAACTCGATCACGTAGGGTTTTGCCAGCTATAGCGCGGAGTGTTTTCGTCTCGGTTGTGCTGAGCATGCTCTTTGTCTTGACAGTGTCTGCCCTCGATTCAATGCCATATGTGAGGATTGGTCGCACACAGGTCTTATAGATGCGTACCTTGCTGTCAGTCCTCATGTCCTTGTTTCTCCATATAACATCTTTCAGGCAGCCTGCAACCTCTGCAGCCTTATCTACCTGTGACCTTACTTCTCTGGGGAGGTCATTAGAGCTGGTTACTTCGCTTCCGATTTCGCATCTTAGTTGGTTTCTAGAGAATGTCATACGCTTCGTTTTTGAGATGGATATGATCATGTTGTGGTTTCTTGAACAATGATTGCAAAAAATTGCGGGATTGCAAAAAAATCATACATTATGTTCTAAGTAGTTATTTATTGTTTCTTGAACAATGATGTAAAACTCCATGTTAAATAATTAATATGAATGAAAACGTCAGTTATCTAGAAGTTTTATTATATTTTATGGGAATGACATGTTTCGTCCTTCTAAGGCATTATCAAATGTGACGAAACTTCAACTCGTTGCATTTTACATACACTAGTAAATAGAGCAGAATATGGTAATTAACGAAAATTTATGTGACTTTATACATTTTTAACAAAGTATTATTTGGGTAGGTCCAGAAATATTGGAAAGTGTTTCTTGGAACTCGTTAAGAAATTTTATGACAATGATTACATAGTTAGGGGATATACGGTGATAGTATATAAATCAAAAATAAGTTATTTGAGGTAGGACGAAATAAAGTGTTTCTAAGAAAAACATCTTACTGTTAAATTTGTAGTGATTAAGAAAGTATACATTAACGATGTAAATGAAGAACGGCTTCTCCGCAGGGGTAGACAAAATGAATGCACCGATAAACTACTCTATCCTGACACACCTCGCTAGCTTCCTCCACATTCATACAACGAGTCATACACGCACGTCGATTCTTCCGACTTCTAACATGACCAACCTTTAAAATTTGATAAATTTGGTCGTGCTTCGTTTTCCTCGGTCTACCTCGACTCCGTACTCCATTTACATAAATGCCATATGTTATTATTGGTCTTACGCATGCTTTATATATTCTCATCTTACTCTTAATGGTCTTTGTTTTTCCATATTGTGGATTTTAGAACACAAGAGATTGCCGCTGCCTTAAAATGATTTTTTTTAAGATTTATTAATTTAAGCATAAATGTCATTCAGCAATCGGACGACATCTGTTGATGAAATTACAAGTTACAATTACATACGACAGGTGGCCTAATGCATCGCTTTGTGCAGTTCAAATTTGAAATATGGAATTCGAAGATCGCACGAGGGCGTGTGTCCCGAAAGCCCATCTGCCTGCTGCGAGCGTCCGCCTAATCCCGCCATTTCTGAGATTGGCCACTAATGGACCCTCCAATTAACTAAAGATGCCACTCTCAGCCGCGGCGATCATTAACCTAATTTAAATTAAGAATACTCGTTTTTTCAAGCACTAGAACACGCATAACGACCTTCGTGGCCGAGTAGTAAGCGCTTTGACTGCCACTCCGAAGGTCTCGGTTAGATTCCCGGCGATGGCAGTGTAATTGTATAATACTCGAAGGAGTTCGGTAGCTATACGTGGCTTCATCCCACTGCATTCCTCTAGGGCATGCTGGGGACCAATACTTTACAGATAAGAAGGGATGGGTGCACACTTACCCATTTCTTCAGACTTATCGGGAGATTCTTTGAGAATTCCGTCATCTTGGAGGATATCCAGCTTTATGTTTCGGATGGTTATCTTAGACATCGTCAGCACAGGCTGTTTTATCTCCCAGCATGCAGAACCAACCTGCCTCTGGTGATGCCGGTGGGGAGAGCAATCAATCTGCTGAACATGATCGCTTCGGAGATCGACGTCTTTCATATTCGTGAAAGTACGTTCAAAATATAAATACTCATGACTTTGGAGAGTATCTTGTATTCCTAATGTCGAACCATCTCTCATGAATTCCTGGTATTATATATTTTTTATGTTTTACCTTTTCTCAATAGATGCCTTAAACTATAATATAATTGTTGTTTGTAATATATTTTGAGAAAATAAACTGATTGGATTTGATTTGATTTGAATTATTTTATTTCTTTCAATTACAATATTTGATCCTTTCGGGTATTTATCTCAAGGATAATATTACTAGTTATTTTAAATTTTATTTCTATACTAAGTATTTAAGCTGTACAGAGCTGACTCAGTCAAGCTTTGGGGTCCATAGACTATCTAAATTATTAATATTACTTATATTGGAAGTGTTATACGTTTTGTAAAATCAATTACTCCAAGGGCGCACTAGGAAAAGACTGACCGAACAGTGCAGTCATTAGAAGTTTCCTAAATTCAACGTCACTATCCTAATACTTAATACTAACATGGTGGCTATTCTACGCCGACGGACCCGCTACGCTGAAAACACAATCATAGAAACTTGCTTTATTGGCTCTGACTGGAATTGCTATGTTGTTTGCATTTGTTTATACTGATCGGAGTATGCGTTACCTTTTCATTGGCATGGGTGTCACGCAGAGGTCCGAAATATACGTTGGCGCTTTTTGGTGTCGAGCCTTATATGTTCCGACATTCACCTTACAGCTGAGAAAACCATGGAAAATTCAACTACGCTGTCTTTGGTCTGGTACAGAATTCACGTGACTATAAAATGGCGATATGTTAGCTACCTATCACATGTCACAAGAATCAATATGATAGCTGTACCCTTTAGATCGATTTGGCTCGCGATATAATGATGTAAAGAGCGATTCAACAAAACAATAATAATAATAACCGACCTGCCTTTGGTGATGCCAGTAGAAAGAGCAATTGCCTCGGAAATATATTTTTAGTGTTAATGAGGCAGTGTTCATAAACAATATAATACGTATAATCACTTCTGGAAAGAGTACTGCTTCACTGATATCGACATATTTGGAATCCTTCTGATGTTGTTTTTTTCATTTTGTTTCATCATTCGTGTTGTTTCTTGTATCTCATTATCTTCTCTTTTTTTAATTATATTTTTTAACCATTCTTTCTTCATTCATTATTTCCATGTGTCCAAACCATCTTAATGTTCTATTTATTATTTTGTTCATAACACTTTCATTCGCACTGCATTGACTTCTTATATTTTCATTCGACACTCTGTCATACACAGATTTTCGCAGGTTCATCTAAGTGATCTCATTTCTTCTGTATTTACTCTACTTTCATCCTTTTTAGCAGTTCCATGCTTCGTTTCCATACATAAGGCTCGATACAAGAACACCATTAAAAAATAAATATTATATATAAATTCTCTAAAAAAAGGCGACCTTCGTGGCAGAGTGGTAAAAGCTCTGACTTCCATTCCGAATGGTCCCGGGTTCGATTCCCGGCGATGGCAGTGTGATTGTCACACTGTCTATGGTCTGGTGTAGAATTCACGTGACAATAAAATGGCGATAGATAGGCTACCTATCACATGTCACAAGAATCAATATAATAGCTAAAAAATAATGTTTTTACAGTAATAGGGTTCAAACGACCTGTTTTAAACATAAAATAAATAAATTAATTTAAAATTTAAAAAAATAAAAAATGATACAAACCAATCCCAGGGATTGAAACTACTTGGAAGATGACGAATGATAAGGTTACCTGTTTCTGTTTGCTTAATTAATTTAGTTTTCAAAGTGGTCCCTCTTATTATTGAATGGCAATATTTTACCAGAACAAATAGGTCACCATAAATTAAATTTCTATTTTCTAATTCGCAAACAAATATTTCGGCGCGTTCACCTGTCTGCCGTACAGCGCAACGGTGGGACCGTTCTAATTGATTAATGCGTGCTCCAGAGTGATTAGGCAGGGGTGGATTGGACACGCAGGTTTGATTTTTACTTTGTAAATTTATTAACTCTCTATTTCTCTCTCTCTCTCTCTCTCTGCTGCTCCGCAACCTTCCCGACCTCATCCTCCCATCTCAGCCTGGGTCTTCCCTTTCGTCTGCTTCCACCTGGGTGTCAATTCATTATTATTTTAGGAACCATGTACCGCCACGCTGTTCTTTACTGACATAACTCTCGCGACTCTTCTACATTCGCACATCGTGACATGCACGAACGTCGATTATTCCTACTTCAATCATGGCGGCCTTTCAGTAATTGATTAATTTAATCATTCCATGTCTTCCTTGGCCTTCCTCGACTTCTTTTTCCATTTACATTGCGTGTGTTTATCTTTCTTTATATTCTAAGAATGCCTAAGCATTCTTCCCTCATCCATTCGTTCCGTATGTCTAAACTATTTAAGTGACCCTACATACATGTATATTTGTATATATTTGAATTGTGGAAAGTTTGAGTATTATAGATTGTCGTATGAAAATATAAGAAGTGAATACGGTGCGAAAGATAGTGTTATGAACAAAATAATGAAAGGATCATTAAGACGGTTTGGACACATGGAAATAATGAATGAAGAAAGAATGTTAAAAAATATATTTTTAAGATGTAAATGGAACTAGAAATAGAGCAAGATCGAGGGAAACGTGGCACGATCAAATAATTAAATATTTAATGTCGGCCAGGTGAGGAGTCGGAAAAATCGACGTACGCGCGTGACCCGATGTATGAATGTTGGGGAAGGAAGATAAGTATGTCAGGAAAGAAAAGTTTGACAGTCAGTTCTTTCTGTCTACTTATTTTTTTTAATATTCAATATGGTGCAGATAAAATTTAAGAAATGTTTTTTATGACATCGGGTTTTTACTAGCTGTTTAATGAGAAGACAATTAGATTCATAATAATACTACAAATAAATAAATTAATTATTGATGTGTTAGTTTTAATTGATGTAATATGATTTTTTTATTCCTTCTACCGGCCCTGCCCTTGCGTCAAGGCGCAGAAGCTCGTCACCTGCGCAGATAGGCTATTTTGATTTACTGCGCACCTTTCGTCGTTAGCCGCCGTTCATTTCGGCGGCAAAACCCGTTTCGCAGTTTCAAATTTACTATCTGTGATGCGTAGATTATTTTTAAGACAGAAATTAACTAGTATGAATAATTACAATAAAAATAAAAACAACAATAAAAAAAATAATAAAATAAATAAATATTTTCAAATCTTTGCCCATTTTCGATATTGTACGTTTATTCATATTGATTTTTTAAATATTGATGAAAATATTCCATTTCTAAAAGTTTTGTTACATTTAACAGTAGTGATATGTTTCACCTTGCGAGGACTTTATAACAATATCAGATATTTTGATAATTTCCTAGCAATGCAAAGTAAGTCACTCCCATATAACTTTAAACTTCTAGAAAACGTGTGTTTTCGTCAATGTCAATTATTTTCAAAGTTATGATCATTGATTGAACTTCAAATATTTGATAATACCCAAGATGAAAGAGGTCTTCTTCTTCCACAATTTAAAATATGTGTTTGCATCAGGTCGTTTGAACCCAATTACACAATAAAATAGCGATAGATTGGCTACCTATCACATGTCATGTGAATCATCAATATAATTGCTAAAAATAATGTTGAAACAGTGATTGGGTTTAAGCGACCTGTTGTATACAAGAAAAACAAAAAAAAAAAAAAAAAAGACGTCCAATTCTCTATCCATCTCTTTGGTGGTCGTTCTGGTCGACTAGTGCATCATTTTCTTGGGTGATCTCGCTGGATCCTTTCTCTCAACGTGGTTTTTACAGATATAATGAAGAATTCACGTGACAATAAAATGGTAATAGATTTTCTTCTATGTTCGCCATACTTTGTGTTGTAGATGTTTTATTTGTCTTTTTCTTTTTTTATATACTTTGTAAATACAACACTATTAAAATTACATATCAGACATGTTTCGGAAAACCAGTCCTTCTTCATTGATACATATTATAAAGATACACATTTAAAATATTATCGTTGCTTGTGCGCGAATATTTGGCCAAAAACAACACAGTAATGGTGCCGCAGCCACCGTATTCCCCAGACCTGGCCCCCTGTGACTTTTTCCTGTTTCCAAAACTGAAGAGGCCCATGAAAGGACGACGCTACGCCACGATTGAGGAGATAAAGACGGCATCGAAGGAGGAGCTGAACAAGATCACAAAAAATGATTTTTTTAAGTGCTTCGAGGATTGGAAAAAACGTTGGCATAAATTTATTATATCCGAGGGGAATTACTTTGAAGGGGACAAAATAGATATTCATGAATAAATAAATACTTTTTGAAAAAATATAAAATTCGCGATACTTTTTGAACAGACCTCGTATGATCAATTTTGACAGATATTATAAAGATATAAATCTTTTTAACAACTGTCAAAATTGATCATATTTGTAAACAATTTTATAATATTTTTAATGTGTATCTTTATAATATGTATCACTGAAGAATAACTGGTTTTCCGAAAGCTCTCTGATATGTCATTTTAGTAGTGTCGTATATACAAAGTATATGAAAAAGAAAAAGACAAGTGGTGATAGATTAACTACCTATGAGAATCAACAGCTAATTATTTGTCTACAGTAATTGGGTTCGAATTACCTATTGTATACAAACACGTGGAAAACAACGGGAAACTATCACATTAAAAAGGTCCAAGTAGCATCCCAAGATCCAGCAAAAATAATATGTTTTGATGCAAACCAATGAAACTTGAAAGGCAGTTACAATGTGAAGCCTTACAATATTTAAAATAATCGCTTAATACTATTAAATAAATTGATTTCATGGCAGGATCAAAGGATAAGGCAGCCCACCACCGCAGCCTCTGCTTTCTGCGAATCATCTCGGATAAAATAATTTATTTGAGTTTGTCAGCCAATACATATTTTTTGCCAGACTTTTGATTGCGAAATACAGTAGCGAACGCGCGTTTCAGTCGAAAAACATATTACAGGAGTATTAAAAAATGTAATAAAAATCCGTTTTATAATATGTTACACTCATCCATTGCTATATTTACGACCCCTCTCGATTCCCGGTAAAACTGCTATCCTCAGTGTTGCCACCAAAGAGAAAAATATTACCGAGAAGAGCACTTTACACACATTGTATAAAAACCTTTGAAAACGATTTCAAGTCAATTAAATCTTTAATTAAAAAATACGATATTTAGAAATTGATTAAACAAGCTAAGATATTTGACAATGCCTTAGCTGAACAAGAAGAAACATGTTTTTCCCATAAAATATTTTAAAAACATACAGAAAACAGGCATCAGACAAGGCGATAGCTTAAGCCCATTTCTCTTTAACTGCATCATGGACAACATCATTGCAGAGGTTGCATCTCTCAATTTAGGGTACACTCTGGGTAATGAAGTAATTGGAATGCTTTGCTATGCAGACGACGCCACAATCGTGTCCGAAAATGAAAGCGACTTACGAGCAATGCTCTCAAAGTTTGATGAATCCTGTTCAAAATATAACATGATCATATCCATCCCAAAAACGAAGTGTATGACATTCGCAAAAAATCAACTGGGATGCGAAGTCTCCGTACGTCAGGAGGATATTGAACAGGTGGACCTATTCAGATATCTCTGAAGCGAAGTAACCAGCTCTAATGACCTCCCCAGAGAAGTAAGGTCACAGGTGGATAGGGCTGCAGCGGTTGCAGGCTGCCTGAAAGATGTCATATGAAGAAACAAGGACATGAGGACTGACAGCAAGGTACGCATCTATAAGACCTGTGTGCGACCAATCCTCACATATGGCATTGAATCGAGGGCAGACACTGTCAAGACAAAGAGCATGCTCAGGACAACCGAGATGAAAACACTCCGCGCTATACCTGGCAAGACCCTACATGATCGAGTTAGGAATAGGCTCTTGAATGAGGTGTCAGTCGATGTGGACATTTTCCAAATGACCTATATGTCCTTTAAGGAACATATAGGTACATACCACAACTGTTAAATATTGTTTTATTTTATTTTAATTGTTGTATTAAAATACAACATGTATTTTAAAATGTATTTTAAAATGTATGTAAAATGCATGCAAAATTTATGTAAATTGTATACAGTAATAGGGTCATAAAAACCTGTTGTATACAAAAAAAAAAAAAAAAAAATACAGCAATCCGAGAAATCTGCGAGGTCGAAGATGTGGTCAGATGGGGATGTCAAAGACGGCGATACTGGCATCAACACGTATAAAGGATGAGCTCAAATAGGATACCACACATAGCTCTCCATGGAACGCCAAACGGACAACGCCGACCAGGAAGACTTCCGAAACGGTGGAGAGAAAGAAATAACAGACTCTTGAGTCTGCCAAAAGTGAAGAAGAAGAAGACAGGAAACAGATGTTTTCAATCGTATTAATTACAATCTTCTTCTTTCCGTGTCCTGTCAGGTCTCCCCAACGTTGACTATCACCCTTGAGTAGGCCTCCCTGTCCTGGGCAGCTCGGAACAGCTCCTCCACGGTCCTCAGCCCTGTCCACTCTCTAATGTTTCTCAGTCAGGAAACCCGCCTTCTCCCAACACCTCTTCGACGCTCAATCTTACCCTCCAAGATCAGATGTAATAGTGCATACTTTTCGCCTCTGAGAACATGGCCCAAGTAGGACACCTTACGGACTTTGATGTTGGTCAGCAACTCTCGGTCAACTCTGGCTCTATGGAGAACGTTTATGTTGTTGACCGTGTCAGTCCAGGAGATGCGTAACATCCTTCGGTGTATCCACATCAATTAATCTTTGAAAACTGTTAATGAATAAATTTGTTTTTTGTATCACAATTGTATTTTATTTTATTTTACGGGACAGCTGTTTCATCAACCAATGTTGACTTCATCAGGTGTTACAGTAAAGTTTATTCATTAACAGTTTTAAAATATTAAGGTATCATAGTGTTTCGGCCAAAACAATGGACTACAATAAAACTTGGCAATTACGATTTTATTTCATTATAACTGTTAAAATGTATAACACTGTTATAATATCACAATTTATTTTTATTTACTGACAATGTCGCGACAGCTATTTCGCCAACCGATGTTTGCATCGTCAGGTGTTACAAAATTGTGAAAAGTTGAGAAAAACTTAGAGTTTTTTGTAACACCTGATGATGCCAACATCGCTTGGCGAAACAGCTGTCGCGACATTCTCAGTGAATAAAAATAAATTGTGATATTATAACAGTGTTTTAAATTTTAACAATAATAATGTTGAAGTATCATAGTGTTTCGGCCAAAACAATGGACTATTTGATTTTATTTCAATCATATTATATTTATTGATTCTTACGTTATATGTAAAACCCCATATTAAATAATTAACTAATTAAGTCGGAAAAATCGTCGAGCCTGCTTGTTACGATGTATGAATGTAGAGGAAGCAAGATAGGAATATCTAGACAGCAGTATAGCAGTCCATCCTCTCTGCTGCCTCTCCGAGGAAACGGCGTGATGGTTGATTACTTAGTTATTTAAATAATTAATCTGAATGAAAACCTCTGTTGTCAAGTAGTTATATTAAATTTTATGGGAATGATACGCTTCTTCTTGCTGCATTGTAACATTTAATAATGGTAGCAAGGCGAAACATATCATTCCTAATTAATATAACAAATCTACTAGAAAAGAGACGTTTTGTTTCGTGTTAATCAACATTAAACACTTGGAATAATATATGAAAATTATTTTTAAGGAAATTGGTTTACAAGTCGAGAAAAAACAATTTATATAATATCTATTTGTAGCCTCCATGAAACAAATTACTTATGGCAGTTTGTGATAATCAACATGTTTATACGACATGATTGTAATAAAATCATGTTGAAATTCTATTTAGACACTTCAATCAGCTTCCTTTTTTCAAGTTAACGCTACTTCTAACCTGATTTAATCTCCCGGGTTGCCACACCAAAGGAGTATTGAAATTTTAAAATAATAATATTGGCGACTGGCAGGTAAGTACTTTATTTAAAGTACCTGTCTTGTTTGATAGCGCACTGCTCCCATATCAAAGGGTTTACGATATTATATCCAAGAAAATATAGCAACGGCCAATCTGAAACTATACGAAGCTGGTAGAATGAATTTTTTGTTATTATTTATAAGTGTATTATAGATTCTTTATTTAAAACAATTTTAATTAAACATTTAGTTACTTTCAAAAAATTGTAGAAAGAGATATGTATATATATTTCATTTAACCTGTTTTTTTGCTCTTTACGTCATTACAGCGCGAGACAAGTCGAAGTTAAGGGTATAATTTTTGTATAATATTATTATTATTTTGTGGAATAGCTCATATATTTATTGTAGGGTAACATACAGTGATTGTAATACACATACAAATGAATAAACTTACAGTTAAATAAAGACATAGAAGGTTACCCGCCTCTAACCCGAAGCTGTTATAGGACGCAGCGGCGCTTCTTCATCGGAATATCTCATATAGCATTACAGCGTGAGCCAGATCGATGTAAAGGGTGAAAAAAACTAACATGGAAGGAAATATACAAATAAACAAACAAACCATCACGCCGTTTCTCCGCAGGGGTAGGCAAAGAGAATGGACTGCCACACTATTCTATCCTAACATACTTCTCTAGCTCTCCACATTCATACAGAGAGTCATACACGCACGTTGATTCTTCCGACTTCTAACATGACCAACCTTTAAAATTTGATTAATCTGGTCACGCCATGTTTTCTTCGGTCTGCCTCGACTCCGTACTCCATTTACGTCATTAACGTATACTTTCTTAACCATTCTTTCTCCATCCATGCACTCCATACGTCCGATCCTTTCAACATGTACGAGTATATATTAAAAACTTATATATGCTTTTCTTGTTCGCCATAACTTTGTGTTGTAGATGTTTTATGTTTCTATTTTGTATACTTTTTATACAACAATCACATTTATTAAAAATATATATATAAATAAAAATTAAATATTAAACGAGTTTCGGACTAACCAGCAATTCATCAGTGATATTATATAAATAATTTAAATATTATTAAATTGTTAACAAATATGGTCAGTTTGGACAGATGTTCAGTATGTCAAATAAATTACAAGTTTGATATATATTTTTTTTTTAAATAAATTTGAGTGTTGTAGACAAATAATATAAAAACAGAAGTATTGTATATATGCTATTTATATATTTAAGAAATACACACAGAAAAAATCCTTTATATTTTACGGACCAGCAATTGTGAATTCTCTGGATTCTTCTGAAGCCATAAAGTTTTAAGCCGAGAAACCCAAGAGAATCTAAACAAGTGATTGGTTTATTAAAAAATGCATCGAAAGCATAATAAATTATAGCGCCGACCAAGGGCGCCACGTAAATATTTAAATAACTAAAAACTTGTTAACATTATGAGAGGCTTAGGTTATTATAAGATGGATAGACAGCGACGAAGGACTGGTACCGTCATGTCCAATTAAAATGGATACCACCAGACTCCCCTAAATTGCACTACAAAATCAGCCTCACGGGACTCGTCCTCGTGGAAGATCTCCTAAAAGATTTAAGGACAACCGGGAATCCACCTCACCAGAGGAGCGACGCTCTGGAGAATAGATCACATAGGTCTACAACAAGTGGAAGATGAAGACAATTAAAAACAGAAATAACTATGAAAGTTGAAAAAATTATGAAAAGAAAAAAAAGTCACATTCGCACGTCGATTTCTCTGACTCTTCACATGGCCGACAATCAATATTTTCATTATTTGATTATGCCACTTTTTCTCGGTCTTCTTGTATATCTATTATAGTTCCATTTACATCGATAACATATATATTTTTTACCCTTTTTTTTCATTCATTCTTTCCATGTATCCAAACCATCGTAATGAACCTTTCATTATTTAAATAGTCCATTGTTTTGGCCGAAACACTATGATACTATAACATTATAAACTGTTAATTTAAAAACCTTTTTTTTTATGCATCACAATTGCATTTTGATTTTTCGTGACAGGTGTTTCGTCAACCTATGTTGTCATCATCAGGTGTTATAATAATATATCAAATGTAAAATTTTCGTGATTTTTCAAAAATTATTCAAATTGACAAAGTAACAAATACACATGAAGGTTCGAAAAATCACGAAAATTTGACATTTGATATATTATTGTAACACCTGATGATGTCAACATAGGTTGACGAAACAGCTGTCGCGAAAAATAAAAATGCAATTGTGATACATAAAATACATTTTTTTACTACTGTTCAAATTTAAAACACTGTTATAATACCACAATTTCTTTTTATTCACTGAGAGTGTCGCGACAGCTGTTTTGCCAACCGATGTTGACATCATCAGGTATTACAATAAAAGTTTATTGTAACACTTGATGATGCCAACAGCTGGCGAAACAGCTGTCTCTGCACTCTCAGTGAATAAAATAAAATTCTGATATTATAACAGTGTTTTAAATTTTAACAATAATAATGTTGAAGTATCATAGTGTTTCGGTCAATACAATGGACTAAAGTTTTTTAATTTAACAGTTTATATTTCTTTACTTTATTTAAGACACTTTCATTCGCACAGCAATCACTTAATATATTTTCATTCGACACTCAATCATACATAACACATAATTATTCACGTGCCGCCCCAGTCAACTAGCAGGCTTTATTAACAAAAGGTATATTTTTTCCAAAGGGTACCATAAACCAAAACTAATGTATCGCTCGTAATTTACTTGTCTATGCTACAAATAACAAAGGCGCTAATAAACGGTTTGAGCCGTCAATATTTATTGTATTATCAAAATGTTGTTGATCTATCATATACTCGTAATTAAAGATCACAAGACCTTTTAAAAAATCGGCCAGAGAGTGAAAGATTTTTTATTTATTTGTAGGTCCCGTGTCATCTGGATGTCCAGTCATTCTTGACTGTCAGGTCATTCTTGACTTAGACAGCCACGTTGCATGAGGCTGACCCGATCCTTCCATCTTCCAGTTGCAGAGCCTTGTGGACAATGTTTTCAATATCACTCCTGCTCACATGGCCGTGCCACAATTATTTGAAGATTATGAAGTGAAGATCTTTCTGTATATTGCTTGTGGATGGTAAGTTTACGTCAATTTTATCATTTATCATTTAAATAATAATTAAATAAAATGATGTTTTTTAACTACTTCCATATTTGTCTTTATTTAGACAGCGACCAGTTTCGCCAGGCTCGCTGGCATTGACAGACCAGTTTGTCGATGCCAGCGAGCCTGGTGAAACCGGTCGCTGTCTAAATAAAGACAAAAGTGGAAGTAGTTAAAAAACATCTTTTTATTTAATTATTATTTAAAATGAACTTCCATCAAGAGATTTCAGTAAAATCATTCGATTATTTATCATTTACCAAATACCTACATGGTTTTAATACCTCCCAACTAGGGTAACCCGTTCTATGGAAGAATTTTTCGCATCTATTATACTCGTATATATTCTCAATATATAAATTACAAATTAAGCTAACAATTAAAATCAGATCAAATCAAATCAGTTTATTTTCTCAAAAGATATTACAAACAACAATTATAGTTTTAGGCATCTAATGAGAACAGGTAAAACATAAAAAAATATATAATACCAGGAATGCATGAGAGATGGTTCGATATTAGGAATACAAGTTACTCTCTAAAGTCTTTATCTTCTGAACGTACTTTCACGAATATGAAAGACGTCGATCTTCGAAGCGATCATGTTCAGCAGTTGGATTGCTCTCCCCACCGGCATCACCAGAGGTAGGTTGGTGATGCATGCTGGGAGATAAAACACTCTGTGCTGACGCTGTCGAAGATAACCATCCGGAACATAAAAATGGATAGCCTCCAAGATGAAGGAATTCTCAAAGAATCTCCTGATAAGTCTGAAGAAATGAGTAAGTGTGCACCCATCCCTTATCTGTAAACTATTGGTCCCCAGCAGGCCCAAGAGGAATGCAGCGGGATGAAGCCACGGGTAGCTACCAAACTCCTTCATGTAGAGATATCTCAGAAATCTTTTCTGAACCCTCTCTAACATGAGCGAGTATCTCGCCTCGTGAAGACTGCGTATCACCGAACCACACTCGAGCCGGCTCCGGACCAATGAGTTATACAAAATTCACAAAACATAGGGATTCTTGAAAACCCTAATCTACTCTTTTCTGTAGACCCCCTGCTTTCCTAATTGATTTTTCAAATTGATTGCTAAATAATGGGCCGAAACTGCGAATTCTACTGGCCCGAAGTCGCTGTCGAGCTAAAAAAATTAGGATTTTCCCCAAATGAGCTAAAATAAATGGTCGCCAAAAATTTTGATATTCGTATTGCGTTTCAATATTCGGCTTCAATTTAGTTGAACCATCTCGTGGACCCCCATTTACATCTCATGGACCTCGAATATTTTTGCAACTGTCGTAGACCCCTTGCAAGTTTTCGTGGACCCCTAGGGATATAGATATAGACCACTTTGGGGATATAGATAGGAATATAGACAGGGATATAGACCACTTTGGGAATCACTGATTTATCGTTTACCAAGTACATGGTTTTATTACCTCCCAACTGGGGTAACCCGTTCTAGGGAGGCATTCATCGCACTCTTTATAATCTCTAACTAACTTACCATCATGCCTTCCTCTCCGAAGGGGTAGGCAGAAATAATGGACTGCCGCACTTTTCTTTCCTGACATATTTCTCTCGATTCCTCAACATTCATAACTCGTGTCATGCACGCGCGTCGATTTCTCTGACTCCGCACGTGGAGGACATTCAATATTTGATTTATTTTATTGTGCCACGTTTTCCTCATTCTTCTTCTATTTCTAGTTCCATTTACATCGTTAACATATAATAATATTTCCATTCTTTCTTCATTCATTCTTTCCATGTGTCCAAACACTAAGGGTTAACCCTTACAACTCTGTGGGCCAGACATTGTGGCCCACAGAGTTCTAGTTGCCAGCTCTGTGGGCCACACGTAGTGGCCGAGCGCGGGTATAAGTTTACTCGACGATTTCTCTAGTATGCAAATTTTTTTATTTATTTATTTTTTGCCACAAATACACTTAAATAACATAAGATTCTGGATATACTAACATTTCTTCGTTTAAATTTACCATTAAATGGATATACTCGTTAAAAAAAATATGCATCATTTTAGCTGATTAAACATTTGTCATACAGTAATGTTTTTTGGGACGGTCTGTCGCTACCCGGCATTTATGAGGGTTTCTGCAAGGCCACACCCACTTGTTGTGACTATTTTTTATAGTTTTGTGGAATTATTATATTTCTTAATTTTGCGATATTGAAAGTAATAGAAAAAGCAATGTACACATTTCTAAATAACTACCTAACCACCATGCAGAACCAAACTAGCTTATTTCTTGTCTTGAATATAATTTCCCAGGCATTTTAACTAAAATGTCATACATTAATGTTGTCAATTAAAATTTCTTCGTAGAAGTTCATTGTAAATACGAAAACACAATAATGTGTGATATATAATTTTTCTTATATTGTATATTTAGTTAACATAAATCCACAGTTCTCAATCCAATATGTTTTACGAAAACGTATTTCAAATTAATACACAATGTGATGGGTAACCAACATTCTTTATTTAAATTGCCGGAAAGTTCGGTTTTTTCTTGGAATTAATTATCCACCATTTTAGCTGATAGAATAAATATCATATTTTATTATTATTGGCACAGTCAGAATCAACACAATCTGCTGGGTAAACCATTATTTTTTATTTCAATTGCCGGTTAGTTAATTTTTTTATTAATATTATTGGGACAGTTAGTTGTTGTCCTGCACTTGTGACGGTTCTCCGAGGCTACTTCTACATTTTGCGACTATATATTTTTTCTTTTGATTATCTTACTTAATTTTGCGATATTTCTCTCAGTAGTTGACAATAATAGAAATAGTAATTTTCTTATTTATAATTATAGTGAACTAACTGCAATGGAAAACAACGAAAATTTTACTTCAAAGTTCAGTAATAATAACGAATGTGATTTTATCGATAACAGAGATGATGAGGACCTTTTTATATTTGATAATGTTAATTTCAATGACAGCGATAAAAGTGATAGTTTTTTTGTGGACATGGACGTCGGTGATAATTCAAGTGTTACCGATAGTGGAAGTGATATTATACCGACCAAAAAAAGGAGATTTATATATTTTAGCGAAGACAGTGATGATGAAAATATTGAAAAACTGATTCCGCAACAACCTTCAACATCCATCAATCCTACGTCAGTAGGATTTTCTAATTCAGAAAAAGTTAGCATTTAATGTCTAGTAATACATCAGAAGGACAAATAAAATGTTCTATTGGAAATAGAACAGTTGGACCGAATACCCCCACAAACTGTTCGGAGCCTATCGATTAGTTTACGCTATTTTTTTACAAATATACTCATTAGTAAAATCGTCGACGAAACAATTAAATTTGCAAATGCCAAAATAAGAAAAAAATAACGCTAGAAAAAGTTCCTCGGTCGTCCTCGGCTTCTTTTCCTACTCACGCTGCTTGTGTACAACCTTTTAACCATTCTACTCTCATCTATTCGTTCCATATGTCCAAACCATATCAGGGATCCTTTTTTAATTGTATTCATGATGCAATCATCTGCCTTACATTTGTTTCCGGTTAGTTAATTTTTTTATTAATATTATGGGGACAGTAAGTTGTTGTCCTACACTTGTGGCAAGACTCAATTTTTTAAATACCGTGTAGAATGTTTGCAAAGCATATTACCTATTTTATGACTTGTGGGCTGTTCTTGCTTTTGTTTCCTGACCGAGGGACGAATTTGTCAATGAACTAACCAATGCAAAACAATAAATGACATGGCTCTAGCCAATTAAATGTTTACAATTCCAGGTAGTCGTTAGTTAGCCGAGACCCTTTAGACGAAGGCGTTAATTTGTTGCTACACTGTACAAGATAATTAGAAAGCAACTTCTTCAAGAATTTACATCTAAATATTAGTATATATTACCTATATAGTACACAATTATTGATATGCAATATAATAAATTATCTAAATAAAATATATTGAAGAGTCACTAATTATTTTCTGTTACTTTACGTGTGATTTAGCAAGCATATTTTGAGAAATTTACCAAAAATTTAATGGTCATACTAATTATCGAACAGAGTGTCCCAAAAATAGCAGACCAATTTTATTATTTTTAATTAAAAATATACGTTTTGTTTTCCATTAAATCGTATACTTAATCCAAGCACGTGAAAGTTTATCACTTGTTTAACTAATTTTAATTTTTTATTTTATAAATACGTAAAAAAAAAAAGTTCAGAGTAGCTGGTCAGTCATGAGAAAAAATGGCCAGAGTGCAAAAGGTTACAGATCCTTTCATTATCTTGTTCATAACACCATCATTCGTATCGCATTCACTTCTTATACATACATTCGACACTCATACACAGAGTTTCCACACATTCGTCTAAAAGATTTCATTTTTTTTAAATAAGAAATTATGACAGTCAGCAACATTAGCGTGAATGGTCAAAATTTGGAGCAAGTAGACGAAGTATAAAACTGGCGAAAGAAGGATGTAAGTATAAAAAAATGCAGCAGAAATGAGATCTCTTAGACGAATGTGTGGATATTATGTGTATGATAGAGTGCATGATAGAAAATATAATAAGTGAATGCGGTGCGAATGATGGTGTTATGAACAAAATAATAAAAGGATCATTAAGTTGGTTTGGACAAATGGAAAGAATGAATGAAGAACGGTAAAAAAATGTATGTGTTAACGATGTAAATGGAACTAGAAATAGAGGAAGACCGAGGAAAACGTGGCACGATCAAATAAATCAAATATTGAATGTCGGCTACGAGAGGAGTCAGAGAAATCGACGCGCGTGCATGACACGATGTATGAATGTTGAGGAAGCGAGAGATATATCAGGAAAGAAAAGTGTGGAAAAGTCCATTCTTTCTGCCTACCCCTTTGGGGAGACGGCGTGATGGTTAGTTAGTTAGTTAGTTTAAATTATATAATATTTTAAAGACGGGCATTCAATGTAAAACGTGTACCCAAGATAAGTTGATACGCCCATAGCATCATAACCATAGAGGTTACGTTGGCATGCCTATTCCAAGAATGCGTGGTACGATTTTATGGGCGTGCAGTGAAAGGCTTGAATGAAAGGTCTTGGAACATTAGGGCCGGTATCAGATCGGGTTACAGCATCCAGACAGTAGCAATCATCTCGGGTTAGAGGTGAGATCGTAAAACGGGCGCAGGAGCCAATGGGGATAAATAAAAATAATAACCATTTTATATTACTTTGGGGTGGCCAACAAATGAAGAAAACTAACTATTATTAATGTAAACGTTTGTTTTCTATAATATTTATTATAATAACAGGGGTTCAAGTAAGCTTAAAGAATAAATAAGTATGTGTTACTAAGTGGTGTTGTTAAGGGATATTGTAAGAAAATTACAGGAAGGAGGAATATCCAATACATTGATAAAGACTGTCCAAGATCTGTATACCAATTGCAAAACAAAAATTAAGGTTGACAACGAACTGTCTAGGGAAATTCCTGCAAGTAATGGTATAAGACAGGGAGATAGTTTGAGCCCCTTTCTGTTCAATCTTATTATGGACGAAATCATAGAAGAGGTAGCTGGCTTGGGACTAGGTTATAAAATGGCAGTAAAACTGTGAACGTCATTTGCTATGCGGACGATGCCGCATTAATAGCAGAGTCTTAAGATGACATGCAAAGAATGTTGTACAAATTCCACACAGTATCACAAAGGCTAAATATGGCTATATCAGTCAACGAAACAAAAAGTCTCACTATATCTAGGCAACCTACAAGATGTACGAGTAAGCTGACTGTTGATGATATACCTGTGGATCAAGTAATAAGTTTTAGATATTTGGGAGTAGAGATCTGCAGCCAAAATGACCTTTATAACGAAGTACGAGAACAAGTCAGTAAAGCCTCTGCCGTGTCAGGATTCCTGAAGAATCTGGTCTGGAAGAACAAGCACATGCGTATCAACAGCATGATCAGAATTTATAAAACATGCGT
Source organism: Lepidostoma basale (assembly GCA_022606425.2). Lineage (NCBI taxonomy): Eukaryota > Metazoa > Arthropoda > Insecta > Trichoptera > Lepidostomatidae > Lepidostoma > Lepidostoma basale. The sequence continues at coordinate 62,100 of JAHDVF020001178.1, forward strand.
GCGACCTATGATGACATACGCTGTAGAGACGCGGGCCAACATTGTGTGAGCATCAGAGGTGAAGGTTCTAAGATCAATTGCTGGAAAAACTCTCCGAGATCGTGTCCGCAACGTTGACATAAGAAAACTTGCGTAATAGAGGATATCGTTCAGTGGAGTAGATCCAGGAGAAGATACTGGAGGGACCATGTAGGCCGATTGAATGGTGACAGACTTGCATATACAGCCGTTTATGAAATCCCTTCCGGACACCGCCCACCTGGAAGACCGCCTAAGAGATGGAAGGACAGCTGGATCTCATCATCCGACGAGACATGATTTCCGTGTCACAGATCGACAGATCTTTACTTTACTATAAATTTTAAGAGTTTTACACCATTGTTCAAGAAACAATAAATAAACTAACTAACTAACCATCACGCCGTCTCCCCGAAAGGGCAGGCAGAAAGAATGGACTGTCACACTTTTACTGATGCGGCACTCCATCTTTCTCTTTTCGCCCCACGGGAGACGCAGTGTGATGGGTTGCGAACCTCATCGCCACCAATATACATCTCCCGCGTACACTTCGATCGTCCAACACCCACAAAATAAATCTAAAACAAATATAAAATACAATGATATAAAATAAAATAACAAAATAAAAATAATTTAAGACAAAATGTTATTTTTAGATGGTGCACATACGAGTATTGTCTATTTAATGTTCCACGTATCCACCGTTTTTTTTTTTAATTAAGTACATAATGTAATAACACATAATGTTTTTTTTTCGATGTTGCTCATGTTGACATGGACGATCCGGACTGTATATTCACAATATATATTTTTTTGTTTGTTTTTTTTTTTCTGAAAAAGAAAAGTATTTTAAACAAATGTTGCCGATTCCTGCCTAAGGGAATGAATAATACAATAAAGAACCAATATGGCTCCGTATCCTAAACGAGGATTTCTTCCTTTAGCGTTCAAGCGAGGTGAGAATCTTTTATTAGGTCGTTAAAACAGACACAGAAAAATTCGTTTAGCTCGTCTAATTCCTTCGCGCCGTGGGTACTGGTGGCTCAAAGCATCACTTTCTATTGAAAGCCTGTGACTATATGATATAAAATTTAAAAAATGAAAACGTACGTTTTCTAGAAGTTTTATGAAATTAAGAGTCTCATGTGTTGCCTTGGCAGCATACCAAATGAAATGTTTGATATTTGATTTTTGAGTAAGAGCTGTTGACAAACTTATAAATACAAACTATTCACAGTATTTTTAGCAATATTTTTTATGTTGTTGTAAAACTCCTTATTTAATATTGATGAAAACATCTGTTTTATATAAGTTTCATCATATTTTAATAGGAATGATAACACACTTATTATTAATTTTTTACCTACCCTCTCTGTCATTATAATTTGTACCATTTGTTTTTGTGATATCATTGTATAATCCATTGTTTTAGCGGAAACACTTTGATATTTCAACATTATTAACTGTTGATTGTAACACCGGATGATGGTAACATCAATCAATTTTGATATTCTATAACAGTGTTTTAATTAAACAGTTGATATTATCATGTTGTATCAATGAAAACGTACGTTTTCGTAATGACATGTTTCGCATTGCAAAGACATTATCAACTGTAAACATTTGAAACGTAAGCAAGGTGAACCATGTCATTTTCATATATGATAATATGAAACATACGTTTTCGTTCTTGTTATTTTTATATTAATGCTTTAATGGTGGAATCGATTAATTATATAATGGATGGAGTTAAATCTAAATGTATGAGTGAATTAATTTACTGGGATTGTAGGGAAATGGAAACATGTGAAAAATTAGGCTTGAAGTTAAATTTACTTGGTTGTAAAAATACAATATTTCCATTATTATTTTTTTTTAATTCTCTGTATTTATAACCGTCCATTTTTATTATTTTTAATTCTTAAATGAGATGCTAGCACTATTTCGACCGTTTAATTAATTTAAATCAATATTTTTTTGTTATGCAGAATATGAAGAGAGAAAACAATCTTTTCATAGTAATACGAGTATATCCACTTAAATATGATACGTCTGTAAACATTCATTTAAATATAATATAATAAAAAAACATTAGCGTGAATGGTGAAAATTTGGAGCAAGTAGTTGAGTTCGTGTATTTAGGTAGTATGTTTACAAGAGATGGGCGAGTGGAGAGGGATATTGAAAGAAGGGTTGGGGCAGGCAACAAAGTGAATGGTGCACTTAAAGTTGTCTTCGCAAACAAAAACCTATCAAAAAAAGCTAGAATGGCAGTGCACAATGGTGTTCTTCTTCCGACCCTTATGTATGGAAGCGAAGCATGGAACTGGCAAAAGAAGGATGAAAGTAGAATAAATGCAGTTGAAATGAGATCTCTTAGAAGAATGTGTGAATACTCGGTGTATGATAGAGTGCCGAATGAAAATATAAGAAGTGAATACGGTGCGAATGATAGTGTCATGAACAAAATAATGAAAGGATCATTAAGATGGTTTGGACATATTGAAAGAATGAATGAAGAAAGAATGGTAAAAAAATTATATGTTAATGATGTAATGGAAACAGAAATAGAGGAAGAAAGAGGAAAACGTGGCACGATCAAATAAATCAAATATTGAATGTCGGCCATGTGAGGAGTCAGAGAAATCGACGCGCGTGCATGACACGATGTATGAATGTTGAGGAAGCAAGAGAAATATGTCAGGAAAGAAAAGTGTGGCAGTCCATTCTTTCTGCCTACCCCTGCGTAGACGGCGTGATGGTTAGTTAGTTAGTTAGTTAGTTAATAAAAAAATAATATCGAAAAATATATATAGGTATTATATTTACCTGTGTGTGGCATTTTTATAGATTGGCACTTGTATCGAACTGGATCTGCAATAAGAAAATAAAAAATATAAATATAGAAAAATATATCAAATTTATTATGTAATGTGTTATATTATAAATAGTAATATAATTTTATGACGGGGCTGCACTGGTAACAAAAAAGTTTTTTCTAATTTTGATTTTTTTATATGATTTGCATGAATTACATTTTAAGTTGGAAACTTTTAAAACAGTCGTCCAACTCTGGGTTGGCCGTGCGACACAATGAGGGGGAGTTTGGATGGATCCATTCTCTTCACGTGTGCATTCTCTTCTCCTTTACTTTCCTCACATCCTCGACCTTAAAATTTATTGTTTTTATTATTTTTATTTTGTTGAAGAACTGTTTACTAACACACAGCATAAGTCAAATCTTACGCTGACAGCATAAGACTGTGAGAATTACTCTGTCATCGTCATTAACCGATCCTGGGACCTTCGGAATGTCAGTTATAGCTGTTGCCATTATGTCACGAAGGTCGTCATGTGGTGGTTTTACTTGGATTTAATTTATATAAACTGTGACAAATTTGTTTCGCCTTGCGAGGGCAGTCTCAAACTGTCAGTTTTAAGAATGCCCTCGCAAGGCGAAACAAATTTGTTATAATTTAAATCATTTATATAAATTAAATCCAAATAAAACCACTAAACAATCGTGTTTACTATTATAAATTTTTATTCTTCTTCTTTTAATAGATCTGACGATCTGTGACACAGAAATCATGTCTCGTCGGATGATGAGATCCAGCTGTCCTTCCATCTCTTAGGCGGTCTTCCAGGTGGGCGGTGTCCGGAGGGGATTTCATAAGCAGCTGTATATGCAAGTCTGTCATCATCCATTCGGGCTACATGGTCCCTCCAGTATCTTCTTCTGGATCTACTCCACTGACTGATATCCTCTATTTCGCAAGTTTTTCTTATGTCTACGTTGCGGACATGATCTCGGAGGGTTTTTCCAGTAATTGATCTTAGGACCTTCATCTCCGGTGTTCTTAGTAGTCCCATGGTTCGCACAGTGTCGGCCCGCGTCTCTACAGCGTACGTCATGATAGGTCGCACGCATGTTTTATAAAGTAAATAAATTAAATTAAATATATTATTTTACCTGTTCTCAATAGAAGCCTTTAACCTACATTTTATAATGTCTATTGATGAAATTAACCGATTTAATTTAATTGATTGATTGATGTTTATAAACTTGTGTTATACCAAATAACTAACTAACCATCACGCCTTTTCTCCGGAAGGCTGGGCAGAGAAGATGGACCACCACACTGTTCTCTCTTGACATAAATTTCGTGCCTCTTCCAGATTCACACATCACATTATTCTCATTTCGAGCATAACCGCCATTCATTTTAATTTAATTTAACCATATAACTTTTGGGATCTTCTTCTTCTTCTTCAAGTGCCCTGTCGGGTCCCCCCAACGTTGGCGATCACCTCGGCGAACCTGTCCCTGTCCTGCGCCGCTCGGAACAGCTCCTCAACACTTCGGATGCCGGTCCACCTTCTTCACGTTTCGCAGCCAGGACATTTGTCTCCTTCCGGGCCCTCGGCGTCCCTCAATTTTTCCCTCCAATACTGTGAGGTGATACAAGAAGGTGGTACTTTTCCCCACGCAGTATATGACCCAGATATGAGATCTTTCGAACCTTGATAGTTGATAACAATTCCCTGTCAACTCTAGCTCGCCTCAGGACTTCAATATTGGTAACCATATCTGTCCAGGGAACTCTGAGCATTCGGCGATGGAGCCACTTTTCAAATGCTTCCAGTCTGTTCATTGAGTTAACTTTCAGGGTCCAAGTTTCACACCCGTACAATAAAACAGACCACACATAGCATTTGATCATTCTCTGGCGGAGTTTCAAGTTTACGTTATCATTGCAGAAGAGTGATTTTATTTCAATTTTGTGATCAATCAATTAATACATGTTGGCCGTTGTTTCTGAAGATACCGTGCAGCCGTCATTACCCGGGAACCGTTACCCTCGCGGCGTGGCTGCCTGCATTAGGGGGAGGAGTGGATGTATTGTTATGAAATTGTGACAAACCTAATGGCTTTATAGATTTTTCACTCGGCTGAGTTGTTTGGGCACTGGCGAGGGCAATTACCATAAATTGAATAACTAAGGTAGCGAATAATTGTGTTTTTTGGTCACCGCGGTCCGGCATTGTATTACTTTGACTTCTTGTACAGTAGAAATCGTTTATCCGGACTGATTGGAACCGGATGAGGATTTTTCCGGATAATCAATATAAACCAAATAAATTTTGATGTAGGTACCAGAAGATGGCAGCAAGCTGCCGAAACCGGTCGTACATAAACACAAGGTATGAGGTCGACATATTTCGTGATAGTGTGAGTTGCCTCAGAAATGCAATAGTAACAATGTTATGATTCTTTCTAATTTTAAACTGTTAATGAAAAACTTTGTTTTTTGTATCACAATTGTATTTTAGTTTCATTTTTGTCACCGTTATTGTTTATCATTTTTAAATTATTATGTTTCATCGATTTTTACTCTTGCCTATGTGTACTTGTTCCTTTTAATTACGGTTTTATTAGTATTATTATTAATTTATTATTATTTTTCCACCTTCAATATTTTCTCCTATAAATAGTCACTAACCATTCTCTTTATTAAAACATTTAGGTACCTAACTCAATTTCAGCAAGAACTTATATCAAAATAATTATTCAAATTGACATAGGAACAAATACACATAAAGATTCGAAAAATCACGAAAATTTGACATTTGTCAACATAGGTTGATGAAACAGCTGTTGCGTAAAATAAAATACAATTGTGATACAAAAACAAAGTTTATTCATTAACAGTTTAAAATGTTAAAGTATCATAGTGTTTCGGCCAAAACAATGGACTATTCTTTATAATTCTTAATCTTAATGTTTTTATGCTTCTCTTATAAATTCTTATAATGTAAAAGGATCCTTGCGATGGTTTGGACATATGGATTATAAATTCTTATAATGTATTATAAAAGGATCCTTGAGATGGTTTGGACATATGGAACGAATGGATGAGAGAAGAATGGTTAAAAAGTTGTAAACAAGCAGCATAAGAAGCCGAGGACGACCGAGGAAAACATGGCATGACCAAATTAATCAATTACTAAAAGGCAGCCACATTCGAAGTCGGAATAATCGACGTGCGTGCATGGTACGATGTATGAATGTAGAGGAATCCCGAGAGGTATGCCAGGACAGACCATTTTGGCGATCCATCCTCTCTGCCTACCCGCCCGGGGAAATGGCGTGATGGTAGAAAGTAAGTTACTTTTTGAAAAATAATTAAATGACATATCTGATACAGATGTTGTTTTAACGGTTGCCGTTGGATCTGCCAAGAACGCTCGGGTGCAGTATAAGTTCAATATTCCCTCACTTCGCTTATGATTTGGAATTCTAAATACATTTTTATGTAAATCAGTCCGAAGCAGGTCCGGCGGTTTCACGCCATACCTTTATTTAATTCGTCGGCTTTCCATTCCTGAAAAACGTGGAAAATGGAATAATATTTGAACTGATTGCGATCGTCAATTTTAATCTCCGTTGGGAGAAACCGAAATAAAGGTTTTATTTTCAAGCGTTAAACGATTCGATGGGCGAAGCTCGCGGGGGGAAGTGCCACAAAAGCTCGTGCCTACATGGCATATTCTTCTTCTTCTGCTTTATTTAGACCAGCGTCCGGTTATAAAAACCATCACGCCGTTTTCCCGCAGGGGTAGGCAGAGGGAATGCACCGCCACACTACTCTATCCTGACATACCTCTCTAGCTTCCTCCACATTCATAAAGCGAGTCTAAAACGCACGTTGATTCTTCCGGCTTCTAACATGACCAACCTTTGAAATTTGATTATTTGGTCATGCCATGTTTTCCTCGGCCTCCCTCGACCCCGACTCCGTTTTGGACACATGGGAAGAATAAATATAGAAAGAATGGTAAAAATATATATATGTTAATGATGTAAATGGAACTAGAACTAAACTATAAATAAATCAAATATTGAATGTCGGCTACGTGAGTAGAGTAGAAATCGACGTGCGTGCATGACAAGATGTATGAATGTTGAGGAAGCTAGAGAAGTATGTCAGAAAAGAAAAGGGTGGCAGTCCATTATTTCTGCCTACCCCTTCGGGGAGACGGCGTGAGGGTTAGTTAGTTAGTTAGTTTTTTGTTTAGACAATGTTACAATTTCGAGGCCATAAATAGCAACCAGGAAATTATAATTATGATAACATACAAAATATTCTTCTTCTTCTGCTGCTTTATTTAGGACTGCGTCCTGTTATTTCTCGGAGCCTGTTCCTGGGACGTAGATGTCCAACTGTGTTGCCATCTGTTAGGTGGTCTTCCTAGAGGTCGATTTTCAGAACATGTTCTTTTCACATGATGTCTCCAGTAGCGTCTTCTCAGTCTTAGAGGAGTCCCGCCGCTTTCCCGGAGCTGTTATAGGTGGATGTCGCCTTTCGTCAGCTTCGCTCTATCAATCCCTAGTCCTATCCTTCGTCCATGCGGGACTTACGTTACTGGGGTTGTGATTAAAGAAACACAAGAGGGACCCAGGTCACTTTTATACCCATATCCTCTATGTCCATCCGAAATGTAAATTTATTTAATAAACACAATACAATTCTAGTTTGCCTTCAATACGAATAAATATTTAGCCTTTAAAAAAGGATTACGTGATGGGTTTTTTTTTGAATTTGTATTAAAACAAGTTATTTCCTACTTTTATAAAATTAAAATACTTGAAATACATTTCTCTTCAATAACAAATAAGCTTTTTTTTTATAGATTATTTATAATTATTTAAAAGGTTGAATAATAATTAAATAAAACGATATGTTTATTACTATTAAAATTTAAAACACTGCTATGATTTCACAGTTTATTTTTATTCACTGAGAGTGTCGCGACAGCTGTTTCGCCAACCGATGTTGGCATCATCAGGTGTTACAATAAAGTTTATTGTAACACCTGATGATGCCAACATTGGTTGGCGAAACAGCTGTTGCGACACTCTCAGTGAATAAAACGAAATTGTAATATTATAATTGTTTTAAATTTTAACAGTAATAATATTGAAGTATTATAGTGTTTCGGCCAAAACAATGAACGATATGTTTAAATAACTATTTCCACTTTCGTCTTTATTTCGACAGCGACCGGTTTCGCCAGGCTCGCTGGTATCTATAGACTGGACCGGCATATCGATGCTTTTTTTCTTCCTTTTATCAATTTCAAAATATCATATTCTTGCAAGACTGTCGACGCTAGCGAATCTAGAGAAACCGAAATAATGACAGATATGAAAGCAGCCATACAAAATCGTCATTTTATTTAATTATTAGTTCAATCATGAGATTCCAGTAAAATCATTTGATTATCTTAAAATTTGTAATTCTATCATTTTTCTAGGGCATATTAAGTAAGCCGAAATACGTACCAAAACTTAAAGAAGGCTTTGCTTTTTTTTTTAATAAAAATATGAAAATTTCCATTTGAATTTCGAAACACTCGTTCGATATTTGGTCACACTCTCCGAAATTCTTTATTTACGGCTTAAATTTTATATTTTCTTTCAATTTGGTCAGTTTAAGATGCTTCTGATAGGCGAAAAGTGAAGATTTTGAATCGTGATTGGGGGTTATTATACCATAAAAATATTTAATTCGAAAATCCTTCCTTGCCTCAGCAAGAACTCGCTAAGTAGGCTATTCCTTATAACTTTTAATGGATCATAATAATAATATCTATATATAATCGTATATCTTAATATCAAATTTCAAACTGCTATATAGCGATTAATTTATATGTAAATAGTAGGTATAACATTATATAAAAGAAATAAACGACGTAAAAATTATGATACAAAGATCTAATATCACAATACGCATAAAAAAAATAAGAAAAAACTTTAATGGAACAAACAGAATTAAATGTTGACTGTATTAACTAACTAACTAAATAACCATCACGCCATCTCCCCGAATGGGTAGGCAGAAAAAATGGACTGCCACACTTTTCTTTCCTGAAATATTTATCTTGATTCCTCAACATTCATGCATCGTGTCATGCACGCGCGTCGATTTCTCTGACTCCTCACATGGCCGACATTCAATATTTGATTAATTTGATCGTGCCACGTTTTCCTCGGTCTTTCTTTATTTCTGGTTCCATTTACATCGTTTACATATCATTTTTTACTATTCTTTCTTCATTCATTCTTTCCATATGTCCAAACCATCTTAATGATCCTTTCATTATTTTGTTCATAACACCATCATTCGCACCGTATTCACTTCTTATATTTTCATTCGACACTCTATCATACACAGAGTATTCACACATTCGTCTATGAGATCTCATTCCTACTGCATTTATTCTATGATTATTGACTGTATTATTTTATCCTTTAATTTCTTCTGGACTTTATGTATGCAAGTGAAGCATGGAACTGGCAAAATAAGGGAGGTAGTAGAATAAATGTAGTAAGGAGATCTCTTAGACGAAGATCAGGGATCAGAGACCAAAAGATGGCAGCAAGTTGCCGAAACTTGTCGACGTTAAACACAAGTGGGAGCACACTAAATATATATTAATAATAAAAATTTATCTTTTATTTTGTTCTCATTTTTTAAAATGAACTTCTACCGAGAAATTTCAATTAAAAATATTAATTTGTCTTTTTATTTTTTATATACTTTGTATATACAACACTTCTTTAAAAAATATACATATCAGTTATGTTTCGGACAAACGGTCCTTCTTCGGTGATACATATTTAAAATATTAAATAAATTAATATTTTAAATATGTATGTATCACTGAAGAAGGACCGGTTGTCCGAAACATGTCTGATATGTAATTATATTATTTTTAAATCAAAAAGAAAAAGACAAATAAAACATCTATAACACAAAGTATGGCGAACATGGAAGAAAAAATATTTATTATTATAATTATTTTCAATATTATGCGTAGTTTCATCCCCTCCTAATGATTTTTTATCCTATATCAAATTAGTCTTTCTGTTGAATTTTTAGTTGATTGTAAGACCTGACGATGCTAACATTGATGCCAATTTCGAAAGAAATATAATCAATTGTGATATTTTATAAAAAAAAAAATTTGGAACAGTTAATAATGTTAATATATTCAAAATGATTCCAGAAATATTTGAAGATTAAACTTCTCGACTCGCATGACCTCGAGGGGGTGGCTGCTATTTAGGGGGTGTCAACCGTCAGGGGGTTGGTTGGGGCAGTGGGGGTGATGTGGGTTGGAACACAGTCCAGGTGACGTGTTACGGTGAAACTGAATACAATTTGCATAACAAAGTGGCGAACTGTAGCGCACGAGTTCTACACCTGACCGAATACTAAGTAAAGAAACGGACTGGGGATGAATTTCTTGGAATTAGTTTATTAAATAAATAAATAAAATTCAACATAAACTGCCGGCGACACGGTACAGCGCAGAAGGTGTAAGGTGTAAAACCACGATCTCTGAAACGACGACAAATTACTAGGACATAACCAAGATCCCATATTTAGTATTACTTGAATAATTAACGACCTTCGTGGCCGAGTGGTAAGTGCATTGACTGCCACCCCGAAAGTTCCGGGTTCGATTCCCGGCGAGGGCAATGTGATTGTCACACTGTATTTGGTCTGGTGTAGAATTCACGTGACAAAAAAATGGCGATAGATGAGCTACCTATCACGTATCATGAGAATCACTATAAATACCCTTTACATAGATTTGGCACATGCTGTCATAATGTAATGAGCGATTCAGCAAAATTATAATAATGAATGAAAACGTCTATTTTCTAAATGTTTTATTATATTTTATGTGAATGACATGTTTCGCCTGTCTAAGGCATTATCAAATGTCATTATTGTCATTTAAAAATGTCTTAGACCTTAAACAAACAAAACGAAATTCCCATAAAATATAATGAAACTTCTAGAAAACGGATGTTTTTATTTGTATTCATTATCCAAGATCCAAATAAAACAAATCCCACTTAATATCATCTTTATACTATGTGGTTAGATCTCTAAAAAATTACCCCTCCTATGGGGTGGTTATCCAGCTATCCTTCCGTCTTTGAGAAGGTTAAACGATAGATAGAATAAATAAATAAGAACTGTGAAACAATCAGTATTTTTTTAATATGTAACTTTTTTTAATTAAGCTTGTTTATTCTACTTAAATATTTAATTTCTTTAGTGAATTTAAAACAGAATAAAATTAAATAGGTACTTTGTGTTATCACACCACTGTAACCATGTTTTAAAGCAAAGGAATTTCGGGCGGTGGATATCCTTCGATGAAGGGTAACAATTTTCCGAAACTCAAAGGTATTATGAGAGTAGTGTAGCGATAAATCTTTTTTTTTAATATTCTGTAAAATACATCTTTAAATTTATAATGAAAATATTTATTTTTCAAATACCTTCATTAAAAATAATTCACTTCATAAACTGCAGTGACTTCACTGGTTAAGTTCAACTTATTATAAACCACACGTGTTTGTCTATAAAGCACTAGGTACATGCAAGAACACTCCATCTCACAGACCTGAAGCTTTGATCTACAAGGGAAGAATTTCAAAAATCGTTATCCCACGGCATCCGGGAGCTACAAATTATATAAATCCTTCCTTAGACATAGTGGAACTAGCTATTTGGAATAAATTACATTAATATATGGTAAAGTGAACAAAATGATATTTAAATTCAATAGAAAAATAACAATCATGATGCATTTTTTGTCTTACCCATGCGTTAAAATACTACACCAAGCGCAAAAAATCTTATTTTATTCGATACAAATTTACATTTTAATAAATTACGTACTCCCAAAACTTACTTAAACTATATCAGATTGTATTAACTTCAGCTTTAATAAAATAGCTTCAACTTGTATCTTAGATACAAATTTTCATTGTATTTTATTAATATTAAAAAAATTAAACGTCAATACACTCATCTCTTTTAAAATCGAGTGCTTTATTCGCACAATCTTTCTGTGTGAGATGAAAAAGTTTATTTAATTTTGGGTTAGAATGCTTTTTACTTAAATACATTAATTCTTTGAGCAAGCACATGCGTATCGACAGCAAGGTCGGAAATCATAAGACATGCGTGCGACCTATCATGACGTATGCTGTATAGACGAGGGTCAACACTGTACGAACCAAGGTTCTGCCAAGAACATCTGAGATGAAGGTCCTAATATCCATTACTGGAAAAACTCCGAGATCATGTCCGTAACGCAGACATAAGAAAAACTTGCGAACTAGAGGATATCGTTCAGTGGAGTAGTTTCAGAAGAAGATACTTGAGGAACCATGTAGCCCGAATGGATAGTGAAAGACTCGCATATACAGCCGCTTACGAAATCCCCTCCGGAACCCGCCCACCTGGGCATCGACAGATTAGTCTGTTAATGCCAGCGAACCTGGCGAAACCGGTCTCTGTCGAAATAAAGACAAAAGTGGAAGTAGTTAAAAAAAACATCGTTTTAACTAACTAACTAACTAACCATCACGCCGTCTCCCCGAAGGGGTAGGCAGAAAGAATGGACTGCCACACTTTTCTTTCCTGACATATTTCTGTCGCTTCCTCAACATTCATACATCGTGTCATGCACGCGCGTCGATTTCTCTGACTCCTCATATGGCCGACATTCAATATTTGATTTATTGGATCGTGCCACGTTTTCCTCGGTCTTCCTCTATTTGTAGTTCCATTTACATGATTAACATCGTTTTATTTAACTATTATTTAAAATGATATAATACAAAACACCATATTAAATAATTAATACAAATAAAAAACGTCTGTTTTCTTCAAAAAAATATAAAGTTTATGGGGATTGCATATTTCACCTTTCAAACATCTGTATTTGATAATGCTATAGAAAGCAGAAACATGTCATTCCCATAAACTATAGTAAACCATCTAGAAAACAGACGTTTTGATTCGTATTAATTATCTGCTTGTTTTATTGGAAAGTCTCCGAGAACCATATTTACAGTTACAGTACATTAATAATTAAATCAGATATTTTATAATGAACGTGAACAACGTGATATCATTTCAGTTGACATATTTGACAATCCAGGTGGCAACATGAGAGATTAAACACCTGGTGAATGGAAAAAGTAGATAGGAAGTTTGTGGAAGGTTTTATATCATGCTATAATATCCTTATAAATCCTCGGGTCTCAACTGAAACTCTGTGAACTATTTAGTTTAATAAGAATAGTGTTTGAAATGTATTATATTTTTCCAACATTATTTGCACTTTAAGTATATTTTATAATGTTTATAATAACAATTAAAAATCAAATAACTTTGATCAAGATTGATTGGACATCAATATGTTCTCATTTTCTTACAAATCTAATTAAATAAAAATTACGTCTGCATCAACACTTTGCTCCATCTCTTTCCATTAAATATATAGTTATATTTTGTATCATTCTATTTTTTTTTTAATATACACTAGGGAAAGATGTATACTGTTCGAAATATGTTTGTGAAAAGTGGATAAAAGTGGTGTGTAAATATATGTTTTTTTCAAAAGTTATTCAAATGTGAATCTAGAATACAAAGTTATTGCGAATATATTTATATGATAAAATGATTACTAATTCTGATTTTGAAAATTTGGTTTGGTTCATTTGGTGCTCCCGTGAATTTGGAGAAATTACGTGTATAAGTGAATTGTTTTGGTCAATTTGATTGTTGCCGCACTTTATAATAGTTAATTGTGAGACGTAATACGTTTTTACTGTTTTGATGTCAAAATTATACAAGTTTTTTCGTTTATATAAAGAATTTTGACAGGTGTAAATAAATTTTTCATTTGTTCCAATGACAATTTGAATAATTTCTTCAATATTCTTTTAAAGTTCTTGCTGGTGTTGGTTGGTTTTAAGTGCCTAATTACTGCCAAATAAAAAAAGTGGATACGTGGAACATTAATTAAATCATATAACAGCTAATTTAAAAAACGGTGGATACGTGTAACATAAATTAAATAGACAAATGTGCACCATCTAAAAATAACATTTTGTATTAAATTATTTTTATTGGTAATTTAATTTAAATCATTGTATTTTATATTATTTGTTTTAGATTTATTTTGTGGATGTTGGAAGATCGAAGTGTGCGCGGGAGATGCCTATTGGTGGCGATGAGGTTCGCAACCCATCACACCGCGTCTCCCGCGGGGCGAAAAGAGAAGGATGGAGTGCCGCATCAGTAAAAGTGTAACAGTCCATTCTTTCTGCCTACCCTTTCGGGGAGACGGCGTGATGGTTAGTTAGTTAGTTTTTGATATAATGAATAAGAATTAAAACGGAATAATATAGGGGTATTTTTATTCCGACGTATTTTTGACAGGAGATGCTAAGGTCTTGCATTATTTTAAGTCTATTGTAAGTAAGTGTGTTGTAAAAATTATCGTTATTTTGTTTATTACTCAAAAGAAACCATATATTTTAATATTTGTTGTTTCTTGAACAATGATGATAAACTACGTATTACATAATTAAAAGGAATAAAAAATCTACATGTTTTATTATAATATATTTTATGGAAGTGTCATGTTTCGCCTTTCTAAAGCTTTATAAGATGGCCTAAGAAAGGCGAAACATGTCATTCCCATAAATTATAATGTTATTTCTAGAAAACAGACGTTTTACTTGTACAATATTAAGATTTCAGGAAAATCATGTACTCGTATTTTCTTTGTTATTGTTTTTTTTTTCAATATTTGTATAGATTTGGCTTGTCCTGTAATGTTATAATAATGCGTATTTCTAAAACTAACTGACTAATTAACCATCACGCCATCTCTCTAAAGAGGAAGGCAAAAATAATGGACTACAACACTTTTCTTTCCTGGCATACTTCTCTCGATTACTAAATATTCATTCATCGTGTCATTCATACACGTCGATTTCTCTGACTCTTCACATGGCCGCCAATTCATTATTATTATTTTTTACCGTGCAGACGTTTTCATTAGTATTAATTATTTAATATAGAGTTTTACATCATTATTCAAGAAACAATAAATAATTTTTTATTGTATATTTTAATTCCCAGTACGGTCCCTTGGATAGCCAAATAATTATTCCAGGTTATATGACCGTATCAAAAATATTATGAAATATTACCATAATGCCTGCCCAGCGATAATAAATATGCATAAATAGGGGAGGTGGGGGTCACCTACAACCCCCTTCCCTGCTACCCCCTAGCGGGCATCAGTCGCCGGTCACCTCATGTTCTTTTTGTCACCAGTTCCCGCACCGTTGACCACACTTGAGACTTCTTGCTACAACAAGTTTTAAATCACCCTTAAAATACCCGTTGATTTCAAACAGTTATATCTTTGAATCATATGGAGCGAATGGGTGAAGGAAGAATCGTTAAAAAGATATATACAAGTTAAAAAAATGTGAAGTGTTTCTAAACATAGTAGCATATATATACATCTTTCAAAAAATTGTCAGACGTGGCGGTCGTAAGAAGGGCGGAATGGGGAAGGTTGTTAACATAAAATGATCGCTCAACCCAACCAATGACAGGTCATAAGTCCTGTAAACGCCTCGACCACCATATTCTGTTTCCAAAAAAAAAAAACAATTTAAATCTTCATCTCTATTGAGATACAATTAATCCTTAAAAATGATTAACCCGCAATGGGTAAAATCCAGTGTTTGTCTACAAGTATTTGTATACATTCAAAATGTTATATACACAAGTACTTACTTGCTTACTTCCTATGACCATACTACCAACTCTTGAAGAGTTTTAGCCTCCTTGATGATTTTTCGCCAAGCTCCTCGATCCTGCGCCTTTTGCTCCCAGCAGTCCGATTCTCCCAGCCTAGCCAGATCAGCCAAAAACATTGTCCATTAGGCGCGGTCTAGACCTTCCTAGTCGGTCTAGACGCGTACAGGGTCTTGTTCACTCTGGGTCTCTTCGGCTCGGCATACGTACTCAATCCATGCTAGGCGAACGGCTCTCACGGTGCTCGTTATAAGGGGCTGCTGGGTCATCATACGGATCTCTTGGTTGGTCCTATGCCTCCAAGTTCCCGCTGCAACACCGGGTCTAAGTCCCAGGATAATTCTAAGTTTTCTATTCTCAAACCAGTAGATTCTTTGTTGTCCTTTTAGAGTCATTGTCCACGACTCAAAACCATATGTCACCACTGGCTTAATGATGGTGTTATAAATACGCAGCCTGGTGTTTCCATATATACAAGTAGTGTGTAAAAAACAATTATTAAAAGGGGCCATGTTACATGACGACCTTCGTGGCAGAATGGCAAAAGCTATGATCATGGCATCGATACCCGGTGATTGTCACACTGTCTTTGGTCTGGTGTATTCACGAGACAATTAAATAGCGATAGATTAGCTACCTATCACGTTTCATGAGATTCAATAAATAATAGCTCAATTTTTTCATTCACACTGCTTGTATACAATGTTTTAGCCATTATTTTCTTATCCATTCGTTCCATATGTCAAAACCATCTAAGTGTTTTTTTTAAAGATAATCAAATGATTTTACTGAAATATCTTTGTGGAAGTTCATTTTAAATAATAATTAAATAAAACAATGTTTTTTTAACTATTTAAACTTTTGTCTTTATTTTGACTGCGACTGGTTTTGTAAGGCGAATGGAATTTAAATTGATTACAGTCGATATATTTAGATGTATTGTTTGAATTGATTGATTATTTTAAAAATATTCTTAGAAAGAAATCATTTGCATCAATTCATGCAATCAATCCCTTACATATATAAGTTGGTATTCTATCACACATCGATTTCCCACACATTTTTCTCAGTGATCAATTTCTGTATTTTTTTTTAAATTCCTAATATCGGCATTTGGGTTCAAAGTTTAAAAAATACAAATATTGCTATTAAATTTTGCAGCTGGACAAGAACCCCATAGGAAGAAGGCGGGCTTACTTGAAATGGTGTTAGCCAACAGGCGTGCGATAAAGTCGGGTGGAGGAGAATCCTTGATGCCCAATGCACCACATGGAAGTGTCACGGAAGAAGAAGAAGATTGAAATGACTATTCAAGACAAGTAAGCAGCCTTCAAACTCAGTAAACATTCATATTCGTCATCATTTTGTTTTGTGGACTCACATTTGGACTCATATTTATTATAACTTCCATAGTAATAAAAATTTGTCACATTTTTTTTATATTATATAAAACCTTGCGCGGACCCCCTGGCGTTGTTTAAGGACCCCCAAATCAATTTTAATATTTCATGGACCCCCTGAATGATCCCAGGGATCCCTGGGGGTCCGTATCCCTGGCGGTCGCACCCATGAGTTCGAACCACCATTCGTAAATACAAACGCACCGGTGCGTTTTACGTAGAAATAACATTGTCCAGGAGTGGATTTTGGGAACCACTGGTCTAAACTGACCACATTCATGAATAGTTTGTTTAAATATTTTTTTTGTATATACAAAAACTAACAAAACGCTGATAACGGGCTTCTGTGTCCGAAACATGTGTGTATGTGATTTTTTTAAAATAAAGTAAGTGTTGTTTACAATGTTATAAACATTGTTCATTTAAACATTCATCATGTTAATTCTTATGGCGGAGTAACCCTAATAGCACCCGAAATGTTTTCTAGTTTGTCGCATAAACGAAAATGGAATTACGTACTGAACTCCCTTACAATTAGCGTAATCACCATCGAGAGTCGTATAATTTACTTACACCAGCGCTGCGCTACATGTGTTTAGTCGGACCATAAGAAACACGGGTGTTCGATAATAATTCTTTATACGCATGTTATATGTTGTGTATTTATTGTGGCGAGACCTACATGGTGTTGAAAACCCAAAACACAATTTTATTGCGAATTTTAACCCTTGAGTTAATGCGGTCGCACCCGTGCGTTCGAACTACAATTCGTAAATACAAACGCACCGATGCGTTTTACGTATAAAAAACATAACTAAATTTTCATTTGGAGACTAGTGTTGAATCAAATTTACCCAAAACCTAACCTAACCCTTGAGTTAATGCGGTCGCACCCATGCGTTTGAACTACCATTCGTAAATACAAACGCACCGGTGCGTTTTACGTAGAAATAACGTAACTAGATTTTCATTTGGAGACTAGTGTTGAATCAAATTTACCACAAACCTAACCTAACCCTTGAGTTAATGCGGTCGCACCAGTGCGTTCGAACTGCCATTCGTAAATACAAACGCACCGGTGCGTTTTATTGGACTGCTGGATCATGGATAGATGGGATTGCTGAACATGGATAGATGAGAGCGGCAATGGATAGGGGGCGGTGGCGTGCTTTGGGAGAGGCCTACGTTTAGCAGTAGATGACAAACTGACCGGGTAGCGACTCTAAAGTTGCGATGGGCAGGTCACGTAGCGAGATGCTCGGATTAAAAATGGACAAGAAGACTGCTGACTTGGAGACCGTGGATGAGAAAGAGAAGTGAAGGGCGACCGCAACTACGGTGGAAGGATGATCTGAATAGACATGTCGGAATAACGTGGATGCAGTCTGCACTTGACAAAGTGCCGCAGAAGCGATTGAAAGAGACCTTTGTCCAAGAGTGGACGGGAATAGGCTGGAGAAGAAGAAGAAGGAAGAAAGTGAGTAAGCAACACCTTGTATAAGCTGTGACGACCGCCAGTACAAGTGTACTTGAGACTAGCGTGACTCTGGGCCCGTTACGCTTTGCCTATAACAAAGGAGCGATACGGAATCGCCGGACGCGAAATTTTCCATCAAATTTTCATAGTAACATTTTTTGTTACGCCTTCCAAAACGGGTCACGTTCTATAAAAATATGTCACCTGTTTTCATGCTGAACTAATTTTAAATTTTAAAATAAGAAATCTAAATTAATAAGAACAAAAATTATTTATTGTTTCTTAAACAATGATCTGAGCGGAACCCAGCCTGCATCGCTTTATCGCTGCATTGTGTTGTAGATGTTTAATGTTTCTTTTTATATATACTTTGTATACAACACTAAAAAACTAACTAACTAACTAACTAACCATCACGCCGTCTACCCGAAAGGGTAGACAGAAAGAATGGACTGTCACACTTTACCGATGCGGCACTCCATCCTTCTCTTTTCGCCCCGCGGGAGACGCGGTGTGATGGGTTGCGAACCTCATCGCCACCAATAGGCATCTCCCGCGCACACTTCGATCGTCCAACATCCACAAAATAAATCTAAAACTAATCATATAAAATACAATGATATAAAATAAAATAAAATAACAAAATAAAAATATTTTAACACATAATGTTATTTTTAGATGGTGCACATGTTGACATGGACGATCCGGACTTTTGTTTTTATTTAATTTATGTTCCACGTATCAATCGTTTTTTTATTCGCTGTAATTAGGCACTAAACAATCTAACACCAGCAAGAACTTTAAAATAATATTTAAGAAATTATTCAAAGTGTCATTGTAACATATGAAAAATTAATTTTTGCACCTATCAAAATTCTTTATTTAAACGAAAAAACTTATATAATTTTAACGTCAAAACAGTACAAACGTATTACGTGTCACAATTAACTATTATAAAATGCGGCAACAATCAAATTGGCCAAAACAATTCTCTTTTACATGAAATATTTCCAAATTTACGGGAGCACCACATGAACCAAACCATTCAAAGTATATAAAAAAAGAAACAATAAAAAGAATAGTGGTTAATTCTAGTTTTTAAGTCATTAATTTCCGTAGGTTTTCGCTTTCGCTATGCTTCGCCCTGTATGGCGTTCCAGTATCATTTCGAGAAACCTCAAGCACCAAATATTCAGCAGGAGCGTTAAATGCGTACTGCTTTAACTGCTTTATAGATGTGAGACTTGGGGTCTACCGCGGACGTTATTGGAAAACTCCAGGTGTGTTTATAAATAGGTTTCGGACCCTTCGCTCAATATTCAAGATCTATTGGCCCCAAACAGTTTCAAATGCCGTTCTCTGGACCATGGCAGGCGAAAAGCCAATTAGAAAACAAGTCGCTAGACGCAAATGGCAGTGGATCGGTCACACTCTAAGACGGAACCCAGCCTGCATCGTTCAGGGTGCACTAGAGTGGTCTCCTTTAGAGAGAAAGAGGCAGCTAGGCAGACCTAGAGCCACCCGAAGAAGAGCCCTGCAGGACGAGGTTAAAGCAGCAGGCCTCACTTAGGATGATGTTAGGCATCAGGCATGCGATAGAGTCGGGTGGGGAGGGTTCCTTGAGGCCCTATGCACCACGGAGGTGTGACAGGACAAGAAGAAGATAAAATAATATTCACAAATAATAATTCACAAATATGACTCCACAACTCAAAGTGCAGGCGAATGTAAAAAAACTCTACAAAACATTAATCCAAGCATGCGAAAATCACATCCCGGATTTGTATACCGGATATCTCGACAGCCAAATGACGAATTTCATTTTGATTGCAACAATTAATAATTACAGTTAAACATTAATCTCTCCTTAGCTTGAAGGAAACAGATGGTAAGCATTCACAGGAAATAACTAAGAAAGCTTTATGGAATGCTTTCGTATCATACCGCTTGACCGACATTACTTTTAATTATACCGTAAACAATGGAAGCTTTTTATGGCTTCGAAAATTAAAAATTATTGACATTAATTTATTTATTTCATAAAACTTCAATAGTAAATTAATAAGACGATATTTTTTAACTACTTCCACTTTTGTCTTTATTTCGACAGCAACAGGTTTCGCTAGACTCGCTGGCATCGACAGACTGATCTTACTAGGCTGTCGATGCCAGCGAGAATGGCGAATCCGGTCGCTGTCGATATAAATACAAAAGGAGAAGTAGTTAAAAACATCGTTTTATTCAGACGAGAGAGAGTTCTAGTTTCTGTATTTATAATGAATGCCTGTTATATTCGCTAATTTAAAAAATAATAAATGATTATGACCAACAGTTATTTTTTTAATTAATTTTAAAACACCTGACCTCGATAAAAAATTTAAATACTAATGTGTAGGAGCAGAGAATATATAATTATCTCAAAAATGGTTCACTTTTGCCTTTATTTTTATCCCTGATAGGTTTCTCCGACAGCGACAGCACAGATTGTTTTACCAACCGGCCACCAGAACCAATCTGCCTCTGGTGACACCGGTGGGAAGAGCAATTAGTCTGCTGAACGCGGTCTCCTCGGAGATCGACGTCTTTTATATTAGTGAAGGTACGTTCAGGGGATAAATACTCTTGACTTTAGAAAGTATCTTTTCTTCCTAATGTCGAACCATCTCTAATGCGTTCCTGGTACTTTGTTGTATTTTTATAATATTTTACCTGTACTTAATAGATGCCTTAAACATTTTCCTGTTTGTAATGTCTTTTGAGTTATTAAACTGATTTGATTTGATAATGCCTTACATTACATAATTCATCGGAAATATCCTCCCCCACAATCTCCTAGAAGTAATAATTAAAAAACTGATAACTCTGTATATAATAAATAATGCCCTGTTAAATATTACTAGTAGGGATGGATATCAATAATTTTAAGCGAATGTCGAGGTGTAAAGATTTAGCGACAAGTTGCTGTTAATTTCGGACCGTTTCGGGAGATGGCGTTCGGTGATGTAGCTATGTTCCGAGCAGAGAAGAAATATTTCACGAGAGGAATGTAATCGGTTGAGAGAAAAAGTGGTCCATGGCGACGGCGGCGGTTCACGCGGTTTAAGATGCTGGGAGAAGCAAGTAGATAATGGGAGTTAACGAAATTTAAGTCGTCAGTTATACTACTTGGTTAAATGTTAACATTTAAATCGCTGTTAGTGGTATCACAATATTTTTTTTTCGCGACAGCTGTTGTTTTTGTGGCGAATTGTTTTATTGATGATGAAGATCTAAAACCTTCGAAACGTGTGGAGAAAAATAAATTCGATTCATAATGGAATTCTTCACACTCCTAACACCTTAAATTTTAATAATGAAAATAATAAAAAAATTTACATACAAATTTCTTATTGTATATAATAAGTTTTACTTGATTTAATTCATATAATTACTTATATAAATAGTAGTGAAATAAACCTATCCAAAAAAGCTAGAATGGCAGTGCACAACGGTGTTCTTCTACCGACCCTTATGTATGGAAGCGAAGCATGGAACTGGCAAAAGAAGGATGAAAGTAGAATAAACGCAGTAGAAATGAGATCTCTTAGACGAATGTGTGGAATACTCTGTGTATGATAGAGTGTCGAATGAAAATATAAGAAGTGAATGCGGTGCGAATGATGGTGTCATGAACAAATAATGAAAGGATCATTAAGATGGTTTGGACATATGGAAAGAATGAATGAAGAAAGAATGGTAAAAAAAATTATATGTTAATGATGTAAATGGTACCAGAAATAGAGGAAGACCAAGGAAACGTGGCACGATCAAATAAATCAAATATTGAATGTCGGCCATGTGAGGAGTCAGAGAAATCGACGCGCGTGCATGACACGATGTATGAATGTTGAGGAAGCGAGAGAAATATGTCAGGAAAGAAAGGTGTGGCAGTCCATTCTTTCTGCCTACCCCTTCGGGGAGACGGCGTGATGGTTAGTTAGTTAGTTAGTTAGTTATAAATAGTAGTTACAAATTTGTTTCGCCTTGCTAGGGCATTTTCAAACTTAAGTCAGTTAAGAATGAAGTATACTTTTTAAAAGTAAGTAATTAGTTTCAAATAGTGTTATAATATAATATATTTTATAAGATAATTAATTTTAAATTATCACTCTTTAAGATATGTTTTGTTCCCTTTGTTTATTAATTGTTCCATAAATTTTTAATTAATATATTAACGGTATGTCGTAAGTAAGCTGTCTATTGTATGCGGACGACGCTGTGCTACTTGCAGACAACGAGCATGAAATACAATCCCTGGTGTCTAGTATGTATGAAGTATGCAAACGATACGATTTAATGATGAATGTGATTAAATCCAAGGTAATGATATTCTAAAATGAAGGAAACATGACAATCTGAAACATTAGTATGAACGATGAAAATCTGAAACAAGTGGATGAATTTGTTTATTTAGGAAGTATGTTTACAAAGGACGGGAGGGTGGAGAAGGATATTGAAAGAGGGGTTGGGGCAGGCAACAGAGTAAATGGTGCACTTAAAGTTGTCATCGCAAACAAAAGCCTATCCAAAAAAGCTAAGATGGCAGTGCACAATGATGTTCTTGTGCCGACCCATATGCATGGAAGTGAAGCATGGAACTGTCAAAAGAAGGATTAAAGTAGAATAAATGCAGTAGAAATCAGATCTCTAAGACGAATGTGTGCAAATCTATATATGATAGAGTGTCAAATGCAAATATAAGAAGTGAATGCGGTACGAATGAAAGTGTTATTAACAAAATTATGAAAGGGTCGTTGAGATGGTTAAGACACGTGAAAAGAATGAGTGGTGACAGAATGGTGAAGAAGGTATATGTAAACGACGTGAAGCAGGAAATAGAGGAAGACCGAGGAAAACTTCAAATCAATCAATTATTAAATGTCGGTCACGTAAGGAGTCTAAGAAATAGACGTGCGTGCATAGAGAAAGCGAGAAATGTATGTCAGTATAGAAGTGTGGTGGTCCATTTTCTTGCATACCCCTTCGGGGAGACGGCATGATTAGTTAGTTAGTTAGTTATTATATAGAGTGCGAAAAATGCCCATGTAGAACGGATCACCATAAAAAGTCGGAGGAATCGAGGTGCGTGTATGATTCGTTGTATGAATGTGTAGGAAGCTAGAGAGGTGTGTCAGGATAGAGTAGTTTGGCGGTTTATTCTCTCAGCCTACCCCTGCTGGAAAACGGCGAGATGTTTTTGTATTATCTTTAAAAAATATTCAAGTTTGCTGTTTCATACGAAAGTATATCATATCGTCGGTTCAAAGGTAAAACCAAGTGACATTTTGGTTAAAAAAAATAGATTTTTGCATTTTGTGTATCCGATTTGTGAATTCTACGTCAGGAAATAATCATCAAGTGTTTTTATTAAAGAATAACTGTTTTCCTTTAATAAATACACTTGGTGATTATTTTCTGACGTAGAATTCACAAGTCTGATACAGAAAATGCAAAAATATTTTTTTTCCCCAAAATGTCACTTAATGAGTTTTACCTTTGAACTAACTAACTAACTAACTAACTCACCATCACGCCGTCTCCCCGGAGGGGTAGGCAGAAAGAATGGAACGCCACACTGTTCTGTCCTGACATACGCCTCTCGCTTCCTCTACATTCATACATCTTGTCATGCACGCACGTCGATTTTTCCGACTCCTCACGTGACCGACATTCAATATTTGATTGATTTGATCGTGCCACGTTTTCCTTGGCCTTACTCTATTTCTAGCTCCGTTCATGCCGTTTACATATACCTTCTTTACCATTCTGTCTTCACTCATTCTTTCCATGTGTCCAAACCATCTTAATGACCCTTTCCTTATTTTGTTCATAACACTTTCATTCGCACCACATTCACTTCTTATACTTGCATTTGTCACTCTATCATAAACGGATTTGCCACACATTCGTCTTAGAGATCTCATTTCTACTGCATTTATTCTACTTACATCCTTCTTTTGCCAGTTCCATGCTTCACTTCCATACATAAGGGTCGGCACAAGAACACCATTGTGCACTGCCATCTTAGCTTTTTTGGATAGGCTTTTGTTTGCGATGACAACTTTTACCTTTGAACCGACGATATATTATGTTTTAAAAGACTAAATTGGACCGTGAACTAACAAACCTAAATCTTTAATGAGTGTCAATCAGTTATATAAATCTTATAATTAACATATCGACCGTGTAAACCCAATCCAAACTGTTCAATATATTATCATTTACCGGTTATTGTGAAGGTTGTACAAAACTAAAAAAGGTTTGCTCTCATTATCGTCTTCCTTTTAGCTCCTCGTGTCCTTTGAATGAAGATGTGATCGTACATCACTCCGGGCGCTGATGTATGCAGCCCTCTCAGGGGGTCTTCTGGTGTGGCAACCAAGCAACGTGACTGATAATATTTTATATTATTTTATTTTATTGTTCATATAGCCAAAGCTAAAAGCTAATAAAAACTAAATAATAATAATAATAATAATTAGGCTAATTTGTATAGCGCCGTTTTCGTGAATAGCTCACCTCAAGGGCGCTTTGACAATGTTTTTAGTCATGAGAGCTGCATGTGACACCAGCAATCAGATAACCGTTGTTTACATTTTATGGGATATTTTGAAAAGGTGGGTTTTTAGGTGAGATTTAAAGTCTGTCGGATTGTCAATGCAAACTAACTAACCATCACGCCATTTCCCCGGAGAGGTAGTAAGATAGGACAAATCGCCACAATGCTCTGTCCTGGCATACTTCTCGGGATTCCTCTACATTCATACACCGTATCATGCACGCACGTCGATTATTCCGACTTCGAATGTGGTCGCCTTTTAGTAATTGATTAATTTGGACATGCCATGTTTTCCTCGGTCGTCCTCGGCTTCTTTTTCCACTCACGCTGCTCGAGTACGACTTTTTAACCATTCTACTCTCATCCATTCGTTCCATATGTCAAAACTATCTCAGGGATCCTTTTTTAATAATTTTATCCATGATGCAGTCATCTGCATTACATTTCTTTCTTATTTCATTGTTCGGTATTCTATCAAACAACGTTTCCCCGTAGTGATCTCATTTCTACGACGTTTATCCTGCTTTCATCCTTCTTTTGCCAGCTTAAAGCTTCACTTCAATACATGAGGGTTGGCACTAGAACTCCATTGTGGACTCCATCTTTGCTTCTGTGGTTATATAATATTTATATTTGCGGTAAAAGCTTATTAAAATGGATCATAATCGCTACAACTGGGATATAGTATGGGAGACCAAATTGTCAATGTGGTCTGTTATGCAGGCGATGCTTTAATCATAGCTGAAAATAATAATGACTCACAAAAAATGCTAGACAGACTACATCACGCCTGTAAGAAATACAACATGACGATCTCTATCGAAAAATCAAAATGTATGACCTTTTCCAAAACATGTAACCTGGTTATAGAAAATCAACCCATAGAACAGGCATCTAGGCATAGACCTGGTGGGAGGAGCTGATCTGCAGGAAAAAATACAAGTCCAAGTAAACAAGGCAGCTGCAATCTCTGGCGCTCTCCACAAATCCACAATATGGAAAAACAAATACATGGCCAAAATAATATGAGAATCTATAAAGCATGCGTAAAACCAATAATAACATATGACATCGAAGCAGTGAGGACCAAACAAGTTTTGAGGACTTCCGAGATGAAAATACTGAGGACGACAGCAGGCACTGGGAGATCGCGTGAGGACCACCAGAATAAGATATATATTTGAGGTTGAGGGCATTTTAAGATGGAGCAGACAACGAAAAAGGGACTGGTACTACGGCCATGTTCAAAGAATGGACACCAGCAGACTCCCCTATGAGATGGAGAGACAGCTAGATCTCATCATCTGACGAGACATGATTTCTGTGTCACAGATGATCAGATCTATTCAAAGAAGAATAAGGTATTTCAAAATATAGTTAGTTCAATACCATATGTACCAACTAGCAGAACACAGGTTTATAAACTTTTCGTTTCAGCATGATCGGAATTTTCCAGTTTTTATGGATGTAACCCATTTTTCGTATAAAAAAAATATATGGCAGTCTATCCTATCTATCTACCTATCATTAAAAAATATTTATTTGGTTTTTATAAGAAAATTTAATTGGGACAATTAAGGCAATCTCACAGTGTAGAGGACAGACACGACGCGGCAGAACGTGTGTCGCGCGGCGCCGGACCGCCCGCGCGCGCGGCACGTCACGGTCGGACCGTGATGATGAAACGATAGCCATCGGTCGCGACATTTACTGCCAATTATTATTCACGGCTTAGCGTACGCTTTTCGGTCACTCTTAACCCCCCAACCCGGCCGCTCTAACCCTGTTAACACCTTTCACCCGAAAGAACTAAGTTTCCGTTTTGAATAAAAAAAATAGAATAACATGAATGAGTTGAAATGAACTTCATGAATGAGTTGAAATGAGATCTCTTAGAAGAATGTGTGGATACTCTGTGTATGATAGAGTGCCGAATGAAAATATAAGAAGTGAATGCGGTGCGAATGATGGTGTCATGAACAAAATAATGAAAGGATCATTAAGATGGTTTGGACATATTGAAAGAATGAATGAAGAAAGAATGGTAAAAAAAATATATGTTAATGATGTAAATAAATGGAACCAGAAATAGAGGAAGACCGAGGAAAACATGGCACGATCAAATAAATCAAATATTGAATGTCGGCCGTGTAAGGAGTCAGAGAAATCGACGCGCGTGCATGACAAGATGTATGAATGTTGAGGAAGCGAGAGAAATATGTCAGGAAAGAAAAGTGTGGCAGTCCATTCTTTCTGCCTACCCCTTCGGGGAGACGGCGTGATGGTTAGTTAGTTAGTTAGTTAAATAGAATAAAAAAATACGTGTTTGCTTTTGTACGCATGTAAGAAGTTGATTTATTTTGCCTAATAAAACAAAAATAACTGTAAAACGTTTATCCCCTGTGCCATTACTGAACGTTAGTGTAGGGTGTTTTTTTAAAGGTTTGGTTTTTAAACTAGCAACATTGTTTCTACAGATTGTCAATTTGACATTTGATAGTTGATTTGTAGTCAGTACGTTTTGCCATTTTACGCAATTGCTCGGTAAAGTTGTCGAAAATTAGACTTCACGATTGCGCTGCATTCGAGCTAGTCATGGCGCTCATATGCCCGAAATCATATTCAAACAATAATCACATAAAGTTATCTATTAAATTAAGCCAATATCAAAGACATTAAAATTATTAGAATATGTTTTTTTTTTCGTTTTGAATTTGTGTACCTCTAAAAAAAACACCCACAAATTGTTACATAAACAGCTGTTTTAACTAACTAACTAACCATCTCGCCGCGCCGTCTCTCCGAATGGATAGGCAGAAAGAATGAACTGCCACACTTTAACCGATGCGGCACTCCATCCTTCCCCTTTCGCCCCCGCGGGAGACGCGGTGTGATGGATTGCGAACCTCGTCGCCACCAATAGGCATTTCCCGCAAAAATATCTAAAATACTAACTAATATATCACGACGTCTCCCCGAAGGAGTAGGCAGAAAGAATAAGAAGAATAGACCGCCACATTGTTCAACATTCATACATCGTCTCATGCACGCACAATCGGTTTCTCAGCTGTTTTAACTAGCTAACTAACTAACTAACACACTTTTCTTTCCTGACATATTTCTCTCGCTCTCTCAACATTCATACTTCGTGTCATGCACGCGCGTCGATTTCTCTGACTCCTCACTTAGCTGACATTCAATATTTGATTTATTTGATCGTGCCACGTTTTCCTCGGTCTTCCTCTATTTCTGGTTCCATTTACATCGTTAGCATATATTTTTTTTACCATTCTTTCTTCTTTCATTCTTTCCATACGTCCAAACCATGTCAGCTATTTTCATCTTCTTCTTCTTTTTCCTCAGCCTATTCCCGTCCACTCCTGGACAAAGGCCTCTTCCATTTGCTTCCATGTCATTCTGTCCTGTGCAGACTGCATCCAGGTTATTCCGACGTGTCTGTTTAGATCATCCTTCCACCGTAGTTGCGGTCGCCCTGCACTTCTCTTCGCCGTCCACGGTCTCCAAGTCAGCAGTCTTCTTGTCCACTTTTCATCTGAGCTTCTGGCTATGTGACCTGCGCATTGCCATTTTAGAGCTGTTTTATAGAAATTTTATTATATTTTATGAGAATAACATGTTACGCTTTGCTAAATGATTGACAAATTTATAAATTACTAACAATTTTAAAAAAAAAAAATTCATTTTCATATTATATATACTCGTATATATATTTAGGACTTTTTTTCATCTTGTTAGAATATACCCATACATTTTTTTGTAATTCAACTCCTATCTTAGATTTTTTCTATGTAACAAGATAAAAACGTTGTAATATGTAATTTATTACATTATTAAATAAAGCTTATGCTAATAAAATGGTATTGTATAAAAAATAAGATTAAAATCCTTATCGATAGAATGATAAAAAAATGAGTATAAAGCCTGTTTGACTATGCTAAGTTGTGACGTATTTATAATACGGTGCTACTTGGTAGTGCCAATTTAATGTTCACTAAGCTTTATGAATATGCATGGTTTTAAAATAATAATTTTATAGTGGAAATTTTATTAATTGAAATAAAATGTGAAGCTTATGTTGATTTTTACGACGCTTATGCTATGTTTTATTTTATTATTTTTATATAAATGGAAATTTTGTAAAAATAGTATAATCTTTAAAAATGTTAAATTTCTCTAGTGGAGACTTGTGTTGAATCAAATATAGTGTGTTTTTTTTAGAGGTTTAGATTTTAAACTAGCAACATTGTTTCTACAGACTGTCAATTTGACACGTGATAGTTGATTTGTAGTCAATACATTTTGCCATTTTACCACAAATAGACTGACGTCAGAACAGCCTTACAAATTGTGCAAATTTATTTTGAAAATCATGGTTCGGTTCACTAAACTTATCGTGCACTACGTCCATTTTACGGTTGACATAATCGTCCATCCGAGCAAGTTATTCGTAAGACCCATAGATTTTTTCGCACCACGTGTATAATTAACGTGAATAACACTCTAGTGGATAATACGCATCCACAAAGACGACAATTGTCGAAAATTGGATTTCACGATTGCGCTTCATTCGAGCTAGCCGTGGCCCTCATATGCCCGAAATCATATTTTAACAATAATGGCATAAATTTATCTATTCAATAAAGCCAATATCATAGACATTAACATTATCTTAATGTATTTTTATTTCATTTTGAATTTACTTCTTTAAAAAAAACCTTTATGTAACAATGTGTTTTTTTAGGGGTCTACAAATTCAAAATAAAAATAAAAACACACATTAAAATAATGTTAATGTCTTTGATATTGGCTTTATTTAATAGAACATTTTATGCCATTATTGTTTAAATATGATTTCG
Source organism: Lepidostoma basale (assembly GCA_022606425.2). Classification (NCBI taxonomy): domain Eukaryota; kingdom Metazoa; phylum Arthropoda; class Insecta; order Trichoptera; family Lepidostomatidae; genus Lepidostoma; species Lepidostoma basale. The sequence continues at coordinate 92,192 of JAHDVF020001178.1, forward strand.
GACATATGAGCGCCACGGCTAGCTCGAATGAAGCGCAATTGTGAAGTCCAATTTTCGGCAACTTTATCTGACTACAACTCAACTGTCAACTGTGAAATTGACAATCTTTAGGAACAATGTTGCAAGTTTAAAAACGAAGCATCTAAAAAAACACCCTATATAATATGCCGTGTCTTTTTGAAACAATTTTCGAAAATATGTAAAGGTCTTCGACGTTAAAATCACCGTTCTTGAAGCGTTGAAACCACTCTCGGCACGTTCTTTCACTAATAGCGGCCTCACCATATGTATTTTAGAGCATTCGATGAGCCTCAGCCGCAGATTTCTTCATATTAAAGCATAAAATTAAAACCTCCCGCAAATGACGAGAATTTAGCTCGTAAGCTGACATGTTTAATCGGGAATAACTTTATGATGCAGACACAAATCGACTAATATTTCGATGGCGTTATGTTTACAAATACTTAAGCTTATTGTATGACATCTATGATCTATTTATTCCAACTACCACTTACCGCTACTGCCATCTATTGCAAAACGGCGGAAGCAAAGTTATACACCTAATATTTCAACAATTTGGAACGTAGTCCTTTATTTTACTCTTGTTTTTCTAAATCGAACATATCGTAGACCGGTTAATGTCGTATGAACGGCCAACTCTAGCAAAAGATTCGCCGCTCTCAGAACGTCTAATTATTTCCATATTTATCTCAATCGTATGAAGTTTATGAGTCCTTGATTTTGGATTGTTTATATCAACACTGCAGTTTTTTCATTTCTCACTCATCTAAAAGGCGGGCCACACTGTTTTAAACAAGCTCTCCACATCGGTCTCCACCGGCGGTTTAAAACTGTGTAGACACTTGTTTGAAACCAAAATTCGTTTGACCTTCAACAAACTTTGTGGACGGACGCGCGTTTAAACACGCATGCCACCTGCGGAGAGCTTGTTTACAACAGTGTGTGGACGCTACACCAACCGTGGGCTCCACAGCTCTCCACCAAGGTCACCCCTGTGGAGAGTTTGTTTCAAACAGTGTGGCACGGCCTTAAATGTGTAAGGGCGAACTATTAACACATATGTACTGTATATTAACAAATAAATCGATAAAACGCGTAGTGTCAGTCCGTACTGCAAAGCAAGACTGAACTTGTTTCAAACGGAGATGAGAGTGAGCGACACGTGAGCGATCGTTTATCGAACAAAAAACGACGGTCGAAAAATGTGCGAAATAGCGAATAATGCGAAAGTCGAGGATCGCCTATATCTGTCCCTGGCAGCTCGAAACAGCTCCTCAATGATGCTTAAACTAGTTCAGTCTCATGTTGTGTAGCCGGAAAATTCGCCTCCTACCAACACCTCTACCATTGTGTTATACCTATAAGTAGATTGTTTAAAAATAAAAATGTTAGTCTCTAACGAAGAAATTCATCTTCTTCAACCGCCCTACCTTCAGGTAATTTTCCGAGACACGTGCAAAAAAAGCAGGTTTTTATTTATTAAATTTAATTGTATATTAATTTTAATTTTTTTAATAACGAAACGTCGAAGACTCGACTGCACACTTCGCCTGCCCCTTGTAAAACTAGCATACTTGTGAAAACTTGTACACAAGTGTTGTTGGCACACGCGCGTATTCAAACAGTTTGTACATTTTAGGTACATTTTTTTTTCTTAAGCGCGTACGTGATACGGGATAGCGCAGAATGGTCCAGTTGAAATGAACACGTATCACATACGTTCAAATAGGGTGGTTTAATGTTGAATGTGAAGTCAATTTAATATAGGTACGTATGCGATTTGCATGGTTTTATTGCGTTAAAAAACAAATATTATCAGCCTATAATTTCACCACGTTTACCCAAATAAAATATGTTTATAGTTAGTTTATTAATTTACCTGTGCTTAATGTATAAAACTTTATTGTATATACTTAAAAATATTTTTTGGGAAATTTCTTGTTGCTATTAAATAGATAATAACTTATGCGTATTTTATTGTCATTGCGAGATCAAATCGTTTTGAAAATATTTTTTTATTACCATATACGAAATTATTTACCTACGATTTATACCAAATGAAGACAAAAAAAATCATTCTTCCTATATTTAACTGGATCTCAAATATGTTGCTAATTGTAATGAAAAAAAATTATAATAATTTGTACAATGAACATATTGCGTTTACGAATTATTTACAGTAAACTTCAAGTTAGATTCCATTGTGTATGGAAACGAAGCTTGGATCTAGCAAAAGAAGGATGAAAGCAGGATAAACGCCGTAGAAATGAGATCACTAAGAAGAATGTGCGGGAAAACGTTGTTTGATAGAATACCGTACGATGAAAAAAGAAATAAATGTAAGGCAGATGACTGCATCATGTATAAAATTATTAAAAAAGGATGCCTGAAATGGTTTGGACATATGGAACGAATGGATGAGAATAGAATGGTTAAACATATATTTGTAAATGTATACTTATACCTGTATACGAAATCCTGGATTTTCACCAAAGGGTGGTTAATTCAAATTTAATTGTATCTCAATAGAGACGGAGACGCAAACTGGAAACTGAACATGGATGATCAAGGTGTTTACAGGACTTATGACCTGTCATTGGTTGGATTAAGCGCACGCTTTATGTAATTACAACATTCCCCATTCCACCTTTGTTATTATGATCATGCATGACAAATTTTGGAAGATGTATATATACTTCAAATCCATATCTATCTTCACGTGTCAGTTTCAATCAGCCATCTATGTAGATTTGATTGCACTTGTGAATTTTTCAAGATTAACCTATACAACCGACCCACTAACGCCATCTCTACATAGATGGCTGATTGAAACTGACATGTGAAGATAGATATGGATTTGAAGTATATATACATCTTCCAAAATTTGTCATGCATGATCATAATAACAAAGGTCGAATGGGGAATGTTGTAATTAGATAAAGCGTGCGCTTAACCCAACCAATGACAGGTCATAAGTCCTGTAAACACCTTGATCATCCATGTTCAGTTTCCAGTTTGCGTCTTCGTCTCTATTGAGATACAATTAAAGAATGGTTAAACAGTTGTACACAAGCAGCGTGAGTGGAAAAGACGGGGACGACCGAGGAAAACATAGCATGACCAAATTAATCAATTACTAAAAGGCGGCCACATTCTTACGCATGCTTTAAAGATTCTCATCTTACTCTAAATGGCCATGTATTAAGTATTTAATTAATTTAATATCTATTTGCTTATGCCTAAAGGTGTTAACGTTTAAGAGGGGTAGGTACTGTTATCGCGGTACGGAGATCGCTCGCGGGCGGCGATGGGCAGGTCCAGTGGGCCTAAATGGGCCACCCCGAGGAAAGGGCAATGTGATTTCTCAGCGCAGGGCCGCACTCAGAAATCTCATGTTCCCTATCAACCCGCGACAAATAAACTAACAAGACATATTTATGAGCCTAGACATCCTTCAGGATTTTTTGGCATTTTCCCCGAACAATCGCCCGCATTCTTCAATATTCAAATTCTGACCGGAAGGGTTTTCAGAGATCTCAATGTGCTCAGAGTACTACAAAATTCATTGCTGTTGGAGAGGGTGGGTCATTTTGTTTCCGACAGATATCTCCGACAGCCCCAGCATAGATTGTTCTTTCGGCCGGCCACAAGAACCAATCTGCCTCTAGTGATGCCGGTAGGAAAAGCAATCATGATTACTCTGGAGATCGACGTCTTTTATATTAGTGAAAGTGCGTTCAAAAGATAAATCCTCTTGACATTAGAGAGTATCTTGTCTTTCTAAAGTAGAACCATCACTCATGCGTTTCTGGTACTATACCTTTTCTTAAACAGATGCCTTAAATGTTTTATATATCTTTTGAGTAAATAAATAAACCGATGAACGCATATGAACGTAAGTGATACGCACACTTTGACTGTACCATTCTGTGCTATGCCGTATCACATACGCGCTTGAGAAAAAATAATGTACTAAAAATGTACAAACCGCTAGGGATACGCGCATTTGCCAACAAAACTTGTGTACAAGCCTTTTTTTTTCTAGTAAACAACAAATTGTATAAAAGAAAAAAATACTTGTACTCAAGTGTTATTAGCAAACGCGCTAATCCCTAACGATTTGTGCATTTTAAGAACATTATTTATTTTAGCTATAGCTATATTGATATAATTGCGATAGATAGCCAAATCTATCGCAAGTCTATTGTCACGAGAATTCTACACCAGACCAAAGACAGTGTAACAATCACACTGCCATCGCCGGGAATCGAACCTTCTGTATGAAAGTCAGAGCTCTTACCACCTGCCACAAAGGTTTTCACAAGTATGATAGTTTTACAAGGGGCACGCGAAGTGTGCGGTCGAGTCTTTGACGTTTCGTAATTTTGAAAAATGTAATTAATACATTAATACCTAAAATAATGAAAAGATCATTAAGATGGTTTGGATACATGGAAAGAATGAATGAAGAAAGAATGGTAAAAAAAAGTATATGTTAACTATGTAAATGGAACCTGAAATAGAAGAAGACCGAGAAAAACGTGGCACGATCAAATAAATCAAATATTGAATGTTGGCCATGTGAAAAGTTACAGAAATCGACGCGCGTGCATGACACGATGTATGAATGTTGAGGAAACGAGAGAAATATGTCAGGAAAGAAAAGTGTGGCAGTCCATTCTTTCTGCTTACCCCTTCGGAGAGACGGCGTGATGGTTAGTAAGTTTTTTTTTAATTAATATATAATTTAATTTAATTAATTAAAATGGTGATTTTTTTGCGCATATCTCGGAAAGTTACCTGAAGGCAAGGCGGTTTTAATCGTTCATAGTTTAGAATAAATACTCGTAATATCCAGTTCGGCCCTGGGTTAAGTAGTACGGGCACTCCGGTGTGGCGGGGCAGAGGGCCACAGCCGTTCTAGCGCGCCCGGTGTCCAAACATGCGACAAAGCTATCGAATTTGCATTTTTGACTACGCATGACCAATGCGCCGATGATCAATTAATTCAAAATCAAAATAACATTTATTATCCGCATTTAAAAAAAATTATTTATATTTTTGGTAATAAGATTGGAATACGTATTTAAAAAATAAAGAAATTTAAATTATTTTTATAAAAAATTACACATTCAATAAAAAAAATAATTACAACGAATTTGAATTATGAATTCGTTGTTTTTCCACTTTTGAGTTTTAAACCTTTTCCCGGGGATGAAGTCATGAAAAATTCACCTAAATAGTAAAAAGTTCTGTTTTAATTCATATGTAATATTAAGTCAATAAGCTGGGTAGCGGTCTAGTGGATAGAACGGAGATAAACTCCTGATCCAGGAATCGCGGTTAAAGCCTGGACATGATCGGATTCCCTTTTTTTAATCATGACATTTTCTACTCATATGGAAGATTATACCTACATATTAAATTCAAATACTATTTATTTAAAGCCTTAGTAATAGTCCTTTTAAAATATTAATAATAAAGTTTATATACAAATCTGGTGAATGCGGTGCGAATGGAAGTGTTATGAACAAATATTAAAGGATCATTAAGATAGTTCGAAAGGATGACTGAAGAAAGAATGGTAAAAATATGTATAAGTTAACGATGTAAATGGAACTAGAAATATACGAAAACCGAAGAAAATGTGGCATGATCTAATAAATCAAATATTGAATGTCAGCCACGTGAGGAGTCGGAAAAATCGGCGTGCGTGCATGATACGATGTATGAAGGTTGAGGAAGCGGAAATTATGTCGGGAAAGAAAAGTTTGGCAGTCCATTCTTTCTGATGGTGTGATGGTTAGTTAATTGGTTAATTAAGTTTATGTGATGTTTTATCAGGAATTCATATAATAGCTTGGCTTAAAACCATTTTAATTGTGTGCATTATTTTTAAGTTTTAATCGATTAATAAAATAATAAATAAATAAATTTCATCGGCGCAGTGGTCCGATCAATTACCATAAGCGATAGCCGGTAAGGCATAGCCACGGGAATCGCAGTAGGAATACGCACCGGACCGAACCTATCAGGGCAGGCAGCGCGGGCTATGGCCCAACCTTACCTCACCTCGTCCAGGACTCAGTGACTGCCTAAACAAACCACACACGGTTATGTTAATTGACTAATGTGTACAAAATAAACAATGCCACTTTAATAATTACTAGCTGACCCGGCGAACTTCCGCTTCAGAATCCATAAATATACCATACCAGTCGACCTTCGTGGCAGAGCTCTGACTTCCATAACGATGGTCCCGGATTCCCGGCGATGGCAATGTGATTTTCACACTGTCTTTGGTCTGGTGTAGAATTTTCGCGGCAACAAAATGGCGATGGATTGGCTACCTATCACATGTCATAAGAATTAATATAATAGCTAAAATAAATTGTATACTGTAATTGGGTTGGGTTGGTTTACAAGAAAAAAAAAAGAAAAATATTGAGTTAACTTATTAGTTGAATTAAATTCAGTTATTTATTAATTTGTTTTATTGGCTAAAAGAGTCAATGATCTTTTGGACCTCCTTAATCTTGTTGACGAGTCCGGTGAAATATTGGGGCTAACAATAAATGTCAATAAAACCAAATGGATGACATTCGGACGGCTTGACTACAGTGGGTCAGTATTGTATTTGAACGGCCGTAACGTTGAAAGGGTGGAAAATTTTTAACACCTTGACAGCATACTAACGCAATCTTTTGACCCAGATGTGGAGATAAAATGCAGAATTGAAGCAGCAAGAGCTACGTTTAATAAAATGAAATCACTCTTCTGCAATGATAATATAAACTTGAAATTCTGTCTGTTTGATTGTATGGATGTGAAACGTAGACCTTGAAAGTCAACTCAATGAACAGACTGGAAGCATTTGAAATGTGTCTCCATCGCCGAATGCTCAGAATTCCCTAGACAAACATGGTTACCAATACCGAAGTCCTGAGGCGAACTTAAGTTGACAGGGAACTGTTATCAATTATCATGATTCGGAAAATTTGACATCTGGGTCATATACTGCATGGGGAAAAGTACCACCTTCTCCAACTGATATTGAAGGGGAAAGTTGAGGGACGTCGAGGTCCCGGTAGGAGACAAATGTCTTGGCTGCGAAACGTGAGGGAGTGGATCGGCATCCGAAGTGCCGAGAAGCTGTTCCGAGCGGCGCAGGGCAGAGACAGATTCGCCGAGGTGATCGCCAACGTTGGAGGGACCCGACAGGGCACTTGAAGAAGAAGAAATCAAAAATCAAATTGAAAAGTATTTGAATTATATTTGTAACAGACAGAACTCGCGAGTGGCGAGCAAGCTCGTACATTTCCTTTCTCCCTAAAAAGATAAACGCTCGAACGTACTCATGCAGCGCCAGACTCTGGTAAAATAGCGTAAAGATACGCCTAGGCATGCATGAGTACGTAGAGTATAATGTATGTGTACCTACACGTAGGCGCGCGATAGAACGCGCCTACTACAATGTACTTAGACAAGTGAATCTCGAGCACGTGACCTGTAGGTATACTGGGCGGCGGACGAGAGGAGATAGCCTGTTGCTGCGATCTTAAGTGCATATCAATAAGACGATAGGCTATCAAATCTCGCCGCGACGCGATTAAAATGAAGATTCAGTACAGAATCGATATAATACCTACAGGTCACGCCATACCTAACTGCGGGCAGGCGACACATCCGCCCGGGTGCGCCTTCCCAGAAAGGTCGAGCGGGCAAGCCCATTAATTACGCTCGTTAAAATGTCAAGGCAGTGAAATGCAAAATTGCACAAAAATGCGGCCGAAATCTGAATATTTGTGTTATTAATTTAGGATAAATTAATAAATTACAAGAGAACCCTAACACGTACGACTGGTTGTGTTAGGTAGTTCATCAGTACGCATTAATACCTACCGACTGATATAGATTTCGGTTCCGTGGCATAATTAGGTCGCTTGAGATTCACGAATTAGATTCAATTTGTAAAATTAATTAAGACAGAATTTCTTTAGAATAATTTTAATCCAAAAACCTGTGAACCGATTTGATTAAAATAAACGCGCAAAGGTTGGTGCAATGGTCAGCCATAACAAGATTTTTTGACTCGATCTGTACCATAAGAGGGAGTCCGTTTATAGCGAATGAAAGTCGAGATCGATAAAACAAATTGAGAATTTTTAGACTTTCGATCTCGGCGATCTTTGACTATAAATAGATGGCCCTTGGGGCAGGTCGGGTCAGACGAAAAACTACATCAGACGAGATTACATCACCGACACGTATCAAAGCACTTCTTCGCACTCTGACCATCGTATCAACCTGAGCACTCTACAACTACATTCCTGAGTTTTCTTCTGCCATCAAGAAATACCTAGAGCCTGCCAGCAGTACTGCCGATACAACCGCACCTTGAAGACTGATCGAAAAGCTTGATTCTCTTTATATTCGTATCGTAAAGAAATCAGCTCTAGATCCCCGAACTTGAAGTGGCCAGCGCAAACGTCATCACCATCATCTTCATATACAGTCCACTACGCGTCGAAGCCACCGTTCGTCCGGAACAATATTAATATGAATGTAATTCACATGGCAGCAAGGGATTTGCTTCATTGAAGCGAATCGAAATGATTCGCGTAGCATTGTTGCACTACTTTCTGTTAAACTATTGTATTTAATGGATGGGATGCACTCGGGTCAATTTTTACTGATGTTTTAATAGTTATTCTGATATTCGAGACAAAGACCAATCCAACAAATCAAAGATCATCAAAATCGGTCTAGCTGTTCTTGAGTTATAAATTATGTAACTAATACGACTTTGTTTTATATATACAGAATATGTATAAAGATATATTTTTTTATAACTTAAATAAAAATTACGTTGATTTAGACATACAAAAAAAAGATGAAGAAAGAATGAGAAACGGTGCAATGGTTTTTTTGTTGATACTGATGACAAAATCTGCCAATTTTCACTTGTCGCACAGTAACCACCTTTGAACGATTAAAAAAATAAAACCAGGAGCATTTCGGAGGCGAGATATATACGTGATAAGATGCATTATAAGTTAATTTACATTTTACATACTGTGGGGTATTTTTACTCAGGGAGAGGGAGGGTTGGAGTTAGCTGTGATTTATTTGCGAATTAAGCTTTATGATTTTACACTTTGCCATGAAAATGTGTCACCGATACCAAATTACACGTTTTTAATAAATCATGTTTGTGAAATTCAACCAAGAAAATCGCACTTATCCCATTTGCAAATTACTAGAAACAATCCGATGTTTTTGGCCATACAACTAACAAGGGTAGGGCACGATATAGCAAATTGTCTATGGATTGGGATTTTGTAGGGTTGTAGTACCCCCTATGAGTCGTCCAAAGTCAAAGTAAAAAGTGTAATAGTCAGCCAATTTCTATAAAAAAGACTTCAAATTTTCCATCATTTATTATATACAGTAGAACCTGGATAACTGTCCCACCCCCTTGGAGCAATAAACCCTCTTTAATTGGATAAAATAAACCTGTTTAATTGAACTCGACATTCTGGCCCTTAAACTCTGTAATTGGATAGCACTGCCTTCTCGACACCTCTAATGGAAGAGCCTGCCTTCTGTAAACTGTAAAAATCCATCCGTATTTGTTCTGTACTCATCGAAGGTTGTCCATTTTAGATCGCAATGTTTCACAAAAGTAAATATAACGGCCATGATTTGAACTCGAAACTAAAACTAATCTAAGAATTTGACGCCGGAAAATCTCGCGAAGAGTTGTTCAACATTTTAAGCGTGTGAAAAGGGCCCATATAACTACTAACATACACTTTTCTTTTCTGACATATTTCTCTCGCTTGTTCAACATTCATACATCGTGTCATGCACACGCGTCGATTTCTCTGACTCCTCGCGTGACCAACATTCAATATTTGATTTATTTGATCGTGCTGTTTTCCTCGGCCTTCCTCTATTTCTAGTTCCATTTACATCATTAACATATATATTTTTTTACCATTATTTCTTCATTCATTCTTTCCATGTGTCCAAACCATCTTAATGATCCATTTATTATTTTATTCATAACACCATCATTCGCACTGCATTCACTTCTTATAATTTTATTCGACACTCTATCATACACAGAGTATTCACACATTCGTCTAAGAGATCTTCTAAGAGATCGTTTTGCCAGTTCCATGCTTCATGTTCCATGGTATAGGCTCTGATAGGTAACAGATACTCGTATTATTCTATCCGATATTGTTCTTACTTTGACATAGACTATCCACACATTCGTCTAAGAGATTATTATATAATTATTACTACTTATTATATCAATAATAATAATAAATTGAGGACTTCCGAAATGAAGACACTGAGGACGAAAGCAGGCAAGACACTGAGGGATCGCGTAAGGAACACCAGAATAAGAGAGATATGTGAGGTTGAGGATATTATAAGATGGAGCAGACAGTGAAAAAGGGACTGGTACGGTCATGTTCAAAGAATGGACTCCACCAGACTCCCCTATATCGCATTGCATAATCAACCCATGTGACTCGTCCTCGTGGAAGACCTCCTAAAAGATGGAAGGACAGCTAGGAATCTACAATAACATAGACCACATAGGTCTACAATAAGGAAGAAGAAGAAGAAGAAGAAATAACACATGTTTATACATATGTTTTGAATGCATTCTATAATCAGAGTTCATTTGTTTTGAAGTCATTGCGGGAGCGGGTTTCCCTGCTGTTATTAAGGAATAATTTGCATCAGGAATGAAGAATTCTTTCGGAAGTGTCTGCGTGCTTGCTGCGGCAAATTGGCATCTGAACAATTTGTGTGAAGAATTTCCGAATATTGCTTCATTTGTGTGGAGATGTTTCCCTTTGGGGCACCAAAGTGACCACCTTTTCTTATCAATTATATTAATTCTATACTTTCGTTTGAACCACTTATTTTGTGGTGCGACATTTTAAGAAATAAATTAAAACACTTGTACATTTTGTTTCAACTGTTTATTTTTTTACACTTTTTAATACCAGAAACCTCTTTTGCTTCAGCGGATCTTCAAAAAACGTCTTCATTTGTTTTATAAAACAAAACTACTTGAAATTATTTTTATTTATAAAAATATTGTTTTTCCAATTTTGAGATTATTTTTCTCGATATGTGACGAATCCATCATTGGAAGAACGATATAAACTATTGTAAAAAACCTTCGAGTACCTAATAATATTCTCCGGAGGGGTAGGCAGAGAGAATCGACCTACACACTGGTCTATCCTGGCATAACTCTCGCATCTCTTTTACCTTCACACACGCACCGATTTTCTTTAAGTAAAGGATTTTACTGAAATCTCTTGATGGCAGTTAATTTTAAATACCTAATTATTAATATTTGTGAAATGTATACTTATATCTGTATACGAATCCTGGATTTTCACCTGTGGGTGGTTAATTTAAATTTTTAATTGTATCTCAATAGAGACGAAGAAACGTATCGAAGACGTATCATGCATGATCATAATAACAATGGTGGAATGGGGAATGTTGGAATTACATAAAGCGTGCGCTTAACCCAACCAATGACAGGTCATAAGTCCTGTAAACACCTTGATCATCCATATTCAGTTTCCAGTTTGTTTCTTCGTCTCTATTGAGATACAATTAAAAATTTAAATTAACCACCCACAGGTGAAAATCCAGGATTCGTATACAGATATAAGTATACATTTCACAAATATTTGTAAATATTCTGGTCAATTCTTTGGCGTATAAAATAGGAGTGATACTCCAGGCGACTTCTAAACAGTGCGCTAGGAGGCGGTAGCCTCTTCGCATTGTGTTAATAAAGTAGTTTGCTAAATGCTAAACAATCATTCTTCATAGATGGCGTTAGTGGGTGGATTGTATAGATTAATCTTAAAAAAAAATTAATTAGTACAATCAAATCTACATAGATGGCTAACTGAACTGACACGTGAAGATAAGTATGGATTTGGAGTATATATACAACTTCCAAAAATGTATCATGCATGATCATAATAACAATGGTGGAATGGGGAATGTTGTAATTACATAAAGCGTGCGTTTAACCCAACCAATGACAGGTCATAAGTCCTGTAAACACCTTGATCATCCATATTCAGTTTCCAGTTTGTTTCTTCGTCTCTATTGAGATACAATTAAAAACCTAATTATTAAATAAAACGATGATTTTAAACTACTTCCACTTTTGTCTTTATGTCGACAATAGTGTCACTAGTCTGTCGATGCCAGCGAGCCTGGCGAAACCGGTCGCTGTCGAAATAAAGACAAAAGTGGAAGTGGTTAAAAATCATTTTTTATTTCATTATTATTTAAGTAATTGATTTATTTTGTCATGTCATGTCTTCCATAGCCTTCCTCGGCTTATTTTTTCATTTACACCACTTGTATATATACTTTTTAATATTCATACCTCATTCATCGTTAAATATGTCCCAACCATCTTAGTGACCCTTTAATAATTTTATTTAGGGCAAATTCATCCGCCTTACATTCCGTTCTTACTTTTTCGATAGGTATTCTATCATACATCATTATTTCGCACACTTTTCTTAGTAATCTAATTTCTACAGCATTTATCTTACTATCATCCTACTTGCCAACCTTCATTTATGGAAGTGAAGCTAGGAGCTGGCAAAAGAAGGATGAAAGCAGGATAAACGCCGTGGAAATGAGATCACTAAGAAGAATGTGCGGGAAAACGATGTATGATAGAATACCGAACGATGAAATAAGAAAGAAATGTAAGGCAGATGACTGCATCTTGGATAAAATTAAATAAGTATCCCTGAGATAGTTTGGACATATGGAACGAATGGATGAGAGTAGAATAGTTAAAAAGTTGTACACAAGCAACGTGAGTGGTAAAAGAAGCCGAGGACGACCGAGGAAAACATGGCATGACCAAATTAATCAATTACTTAAAGGCGGTAACATTCGAAGTCGGAATAATCGACGTGCGTGCATGGTAGAGGAAGCCCTAGAGGTATGCCAGGACAAAGCATTGTGGCGATCCATCATCTCTACCTACCCCTTCCGGGGAAATGGCGTGATGGTTAGTTAGTTAGTCAGTTAGTTCATCCTACTTCTGCTAACTCCAAACTTCACTTCCATAAACATTTTTAAAGCCAAATTATAACTATACCAGCTATGTCTAAAAACTAAAAATTAAGTTTTTTTTAAATAAAAATTTCGTTCAGTAAATAATTAGAACAGCCATAAATTGCATATGTGAACGTAATGCACGTTGGCTTCTCAGTTAAACAGCTATAAATCACAAGACTTCCTTCCGGCGATCGAAAAGCTGTAAAAGCTCGGAGCTTTGCGCCGCGGAGCTCTGAACACCTTTGCATTACACAAGGATGTATCTCCCTCCAGGCGATTGTTAAAGCTTCCGAAGGTGGCTCTAAAACCCTCCGTATTAAGCTTTTTTATTGCACTTTGCTGTTCCAGAAATTCCAAACGATGCTCTAACAATACAAAGGACGTAAGCTTTTTGCAGCTTTCGTAACATTACAAATAAGAAATGTTGAACGTACAATATATAAAATCGAAAAGCACATCCATTTTACCATACGAATGGCGTATTTGTTCCATACGTATAATTCAATAAATATATTTATTGTTTCGACCAATTTAAATACCTTGGCAGCATTATCACTAAAGCGGCCCGGACATTGAAATAAAATGCAGAATTGAAGTAGCACGAACCGCTTTTAATAAAATGAGAACCTTATTATGAAACGATAATCTTAACTAGAAACTCCGACAAAGATTGATCAAGTGTTATAAATGGTCTGTTCCACTGTATGGCTTCCGGGGGGACGGTAGCCGGCAGGAATCTGATGCGCCACAGCGTGTGGGATTCTGGTGGGATCCATCCTCTGCACGTGCGCATTCCAGTATCTTCTGCGTTGTCTGCCCCATCTCATTACATCTTGCACCTTGCAGATTTCGGGGATAGCCGTGTTCCTCTCGCCCTATCTCGAAGAGTCTTTCCTGCTATCATCCTTAGCGTCCACATCTCTGCCACTCGCACAGCATCACACTATTATATGTAGGTATATGTGTTATTTATAGTTATTCTCATCTTTGGACACATGGAAAGAATGAGTGAAGACAGAAGGTATATGTAAAAGACGTGAACAAATCAATTAAATATTAAATGTCGGTCACGTGAGGAGTCTGAGAAATCTAGAGGAAGCTAGAGAAGTATGTCAGGACAGAACAGTGTGACGGTCCATTATTTCTGCCTACCCCTCAGGGGTATATATTTCTTTATTTATTCCACCGTGCCGTCTTCTGGAATTTAAAGAGCAGTAGCAATTTCAGTAGCAAATGCCGACAGATATGTAGGTATTATTGTGGCCAGGGGGTTAATTTAATGATTCTCGTGAAAAATGCTGACGTTTAAATACGTTTCGGGGCGATGTTCATTGCCCATTCTCCGGGCAAGTTAAACACGAATAATGAGACAGTCATTGGCGATTACACGTGTCGGAAATTGAATAATTTTAAAGTATTATGTAAAGAAGACGACTTTGAAATGGGAGTGAAGGATTCAAACTTACAATGTAGGCAAGGGTAGGCGTGATGACATTGAAAGTATTCAAAGTTAATTATTTAAATTGCATTATTTGGTTGTTTCGTTCATTGCTTTGGATATTTCATCACATTCGTACACGCGATTTGTCTAAATAATATCTGAATATTAAATTAATGTTTGTAACTACATTATATGAAAGAAAAAAAAATCAATTCTGAAATATTTCACATGTTTCGAATGAGATCTCCATCGTCAGGTGTTTATATAACTTAAACAAACAAACAAAACAAACCATCACGCCGTTTCCCCGCAGGGGTAGGCAGAGAGAATAGACCGCCACACCACTCTATCCTGGCAAACCTCTCTAGATTCCTCCACATTCATACAACGAGTCATACACGCACGTCGATTCTTCCGACTTCTAACATGGCCAACCTTTAAAATTTGATTAATTTGGTCATGCCATGTTTTCTGCCTCGACTCCGTACCCCATTTACACCATTAACGTATACTTTCTAAACACAGCGATCGTTTCATAATTTTGTTTATAATACCTTCTTCCGCTCCACATTCCTTTCTTATATCAGCATTTGAGATCCTGTCGTATATCGTTCTACCACACATACGTCTTAGGGACCTTATCTCTACTGCATTTATTCTGCTTTCATCCTTCTTCTGCCAGTTCCATGCTTCGCTTCCATACATTAGGGTTGGGACCAGAACTCTATTGTGAACGGCCGTTTTCGCTTTCATTGATAAATTCCTGTTTCCAATAACTATTCTTAAACTCCATTCTCTTAAACAAAATTGCATAATGATAATAATATTAGAAGTGTCCTTATAAAAAAATAAAGTGAATCCTTATAAAAAAATAATTTATCCGCAATGGGTAAAATCCAGTATTTGTCTACAACAATTTGTATACATTCAAAATGTTGTACGAGTATACTCGTATAAGAAGTGAATGCGGTGCGAATTATGGTGTAATGAACAAAATGATGAAATGATCATTAAGATGGTATGGACATATGGAAAGAATGAATGAAGAAAGAATGGTAAAAAAAATATATGTTAACGATGTTAATGGAGCCAGAAAAAGAGGAAGACCGAGGAAATCGTGGCATTATCAAATAAATCAAATATTGAATGTCGGCCACGTGAGGAGTCAGAGAAATCGACGCGCGTGCATGACACGATGTATGAATGTTGAGGAAGCGAGAAAAATATGTCAGGAAAGAAAAATGTGGCTGTCCATTCTTTCGGCCTACCCTTTCGGGGAGACGGCGTGATGGTTAGTTAGTTATAATAAATTAAAACTAAGTATTTTTATGAACTACTTCCACTTTTCTCCAGACTAATTGAAGCAGTTAAAAAATCGTTTTATTTAATTAACATTAAAATGAACTTGCATCTGGAGATTCGTGTAAAATCATTTGATTATCCTTAAATTACATGGTAGAAAGACTCATAAATATTCGAATAATGTTAAAGCATCTTTTATGACTCGTATTTAAAATTACAAAATTTACAACAATGAATTTATTTTACAATTGTCATGTCTATGTCATTTTTAATTGTTGCATTCCCCAGGTTCTGCTTACGGGCTGTCGGTGCGTTGAACTGGACTGCTGGGACGGAGAAGATGGAAGTCCTGTGATCTACCATGGTCACACCCTCACCACCCTGATACCGTTCAGACGTGTGGTCGACGCGATTGCAAGGGGGGCCTTTGCTCGATCGTCTCTGCCGCTGATCCTCACCATAGAGAACCACTGCACCCTTCCCCAGCAAGTAGTCATGGCTGACATCTTCAAGGTAAAGATTTGAATTAAGTCCAAATTAACCTCTCTGATGATAAGTCAGTTATTTCAGTGAATCATATTTGACCAATTGAGCACTTCATACAGACGAAGATATCATCATGTTGGAGGGTATCCATCTTTATGTTCCGGATGGTTATCTTTGATCTCCATATTATTATTTTTTTGAGGTTTGAAGAATCGTCCACGTCCATTGCAAGTTGCCATAGACCCCTGGGGGTCTATATAGACTACTTTGGGAATCACTGCTCTATACAAATTAGCCAAATAATTAAATATAATTCTCAAATTATATCCTCTCTGGATACACCTCGTTTAATGGTTATTCTCTGCTGTGTTTGCCTTCACTTTGTATTGTGATCAGTTATTTGAAATTAATTTAAAACGCATTTAATTTTTTTTTTGTTTCTTTAACTTCTTCTCTGGTTTCAATCCTGGGATTGGTTTGCAGCAATTTCCTCTATTGTTCTCTTCCATTCTTCCCTGTCTTGTGCGGCTCTTTTGAAATCTGCATATGATGAGCAGCGCACGTCCACCAACAGGTCCTCGATCATACCCTCCATTATGGCATGCAAGAGACCTTCTTGACGTATTACATGGCCGATCCATCTTGCACGCCTTTCGGACAAGGTCCTGAGCAGGTGCCTTCCTCTTTCGATTCCTTGAAGAACTTCCTCATTCGTGATGTGGTCTCTCCAGGAAATTCCAAAGAGTCTTCTATAGGACCACATCTCAAAAGCCTCTAGTCTCCGCTTATCCCTTTCGGATAGGCACCATGTCTCGCAGCCGTACATCAAGACACTCCATAGATAGGTCTTGATGAGGAGTATTCTCAGTTTTAGGTCTATATTATTTGACTCTATTATTTTCGACCTTTTATTAAATGCAAGCCTAGCCTGATGTATACGGCTGTCGACCTCGCTCTTAGACCGACCGTCCCATGTTATTTTGCTCTCGAGGAAGACAAACTCCTTGGTGTTCTTTAGTGGAACTCCTGACATCACTACTCTCATCTGATGTTAGAAATTCTATTATTAAATGTTTGTTAGAAATTCTATTATTTCTTGTAGAAATGAAAGGTTTTTTCTTGCTAAGATATTATCTGATATCTAAACCTCTAAAATTGCCTGATGATAATGATTTTTCAATGTCCTAGCTACGCGAAAGTGACCAACCCCTAAAATATAATAAAACTTCTAGAAAACAGATGTTTTCAGTCATATTAATTACAAATTTAATACTTTTAAAAACAACAACAGACCATCACGCCGTTTCTCCGCAGGGGTAGGCAGATAGAATGGACCGCCACACCACTCTATCCTGACATATCTCCCTAGATTCCTCCACATTCATACAGCGAGTCATACAAGCACGTCGATTCTTCCGGCTTCTGACATGACCAACCTTTAAAATTTGATTAATTTGGTCATGCCATGTTTTCCTCGGTCTACCTCGACTCCGTACTCCATATATATCGTTGACGTATACGTTTATAACCATTCTTTCATCACCCATGCGCTCTATATGTCCGAACCAACGCAGCGATCCTTTCATAATTTTGTTCATAATACTTTATTTCGCTCTACATTCCTTTCTTTAAATATAACATACAATATTGTTTATTTTTTTTAGATGGTTTGATTAATATCAATATCAACAGTTCTTATATAGGTATTCAATTATTAAAATATTAATTTTGTTATTCGTAATTTCATAGTAGAAGTTCATTGTTAATAATGTTATAAGTAATTAAAAATTCATTTATTAAATATATTTAGTTTAATTCTACTTAGGTTTATGGCTTTGACCGGTTTCGCAGTTCACCAGAAGATGGCAGCGAGCTGTCGAAGAATTCCACTTAGGTACGTGGAATTAAACTAAATATACCTATTGTAAAGGAATATTTCATTATCTTTTATATATTTCCATTGATTCTTATTTAATTGTCAGTCTATAGAACAAAGCAATTGTAGTTTATTTCCCTAAAAACATTCCAACATTTACGTCGTTCATCCCTTATAATTACGTGTTTTATTGCCCCCAAGCTTGTAAATATAAATCTAATTTCACCCTTTTCTATAAAACGGTCACGTACTCACCCTAAAAACACGTGGAATACATGTTTAGACAGCTTTATGGAATGTATGTACGAAAATACCCCATTATTTTAGTACTTGGCGTACTTACCTACTTAACATCACCGCATTCGGTAGAATAGGCGTTTGAAATAATTAATTAGGGATGTCACCACGACTTCTTGTAATTATGTAAGTACCTAATCAAGGTGTTTTTTGCATAACTTTAGTTTCATAGCTAAAAACATTCGATAGGTAGGTACGTATAATATCATTTTGCCTCTCTCGAGATTTTTCTGCTAAAATAATTATATTGCGTAGCTAACTAATTAACTAACCATCACGCCGTTATCCCGGAGGGGTATGCAAATTGATTGGACAACCACACTGTTCTTTGGAGACCATGGGCAAATAGGCGAAGTGTCGGAAGGCCACCGATGAGATGGAGCGATGATATTGTCAAAAGGGTTGGAAAATCTTGGATACAAAGGGGGCAGAATAGAGACGAGTGGAGGGAATTAGAAGAGGCCTATATCCAGCAGTGGAAGGAAGGAAGCTAGCAAAGAAGAAAAATACTGTACTTTCCAGACATATTACTCTCGCTTCCTCAACATTCAAACATCGTGTCATACTCGCACGTGTGCGTAATTTTATGTACATAATATAAATCTTGATAACATTTTATTGTTTTGTAAAATGTATGAAATAACTAAAACAATTCTTTTAGATATGATTTTAAAGTATTAGGAGATTTTTCTATACGTAAACTTTAGAAAAAAATATCGCATATACCTAAGATGTTTTATTTTACTCAATATATATAGTAATATTATTCTTGAATTCTGTAATATAATCTTTAAAAAATATAAATTTTTATAAAAATTCAAAAATATTTTTTCCACAACTGTACAATTATTGCGCCGGTTTATTCAATGGCGACAATTTTTTTGACAGGTCTATCAATGATAACGATGCCGGCGAAACCGGTCACGATAATAAATAACTTATCCAAGATTTTATTGTAAACTTTTAACATAGGTAATATTATTTTATAAACTTAATGCTTTAACACTGTGAACAAGTATAGGTACATATTCGTAATTAATATAAATAAAAACGGCTGTTTTTTAGAAGATTTATTATATTTAATGGAAATGACATGTTTCGCCTTCTTTAGGCCATATTTCGCCTTCCTTATGCCGTGTTTCGCCTTCCTTGGGCCATCTTTCGCCTTCAAATGTTTGTTATGTAGAACATTTAATAATGCCTAAGCAATGTGCATTCATTCATCATTCCTTTCTCAGCGCTACATCCCGGTGTGGAACTTGGCTTCCTCCACAACGGTCCTCCACTGATTTCTGTCTCTAGCCATCTTTATCCATTCTCCAGCTCCTTCCATTTTCTCCCAATCCTCTTCCACGCAATCAACCCATATTTTCCTCGGTCTACCTCTTGGTCTCTTTTCGTGGGGCACCTATCTGGATATAATTTGTGGTGTTCTACCCTCTGGCATTCTTTCCACATGGCCAGCCCACCGTAGGCGTTGAGACTTTCAGAATCTCACTACTGTTTCATAGTTAATTAGTTTTTCAAATTCAATTCAAAATTATAGTTACATTTTTGAATGCCCAATCAGATTCGTTTTTTAAATAAATAAGGGTAAATAGAATCTTACCTCTTTTGTTCGTTGTTACTCAGC
Source organism: Lepidostoma basale (assembly GCA_022606425.2). NCBI lineage: Eukaryota > Metazoa > Arthropoda > Insecta > Trichoptera > Lepidostomatidae > Lepidostoma > Lepidostoma basale. Next base: position 112,391 of record JAHDVF020001178.1, read on the forward strand.
GATTTGACAGATTAATTGGCCGTTTATAAATACACATATGCGGCGCACTCCGAACACCTAGTTCTCACATTTGTTTTCTTATAATTTAGTTGTTCAATTGTTTCTTCATTCGTTTGTTTGTCGCAATTAACACTTAATGATATTACACTTTTACTAGTACTCAATTGTCAAGTTAACATAATATTTTATGACTTTTTTATAACACTTTTTTCTGGAAATCATTGGATGAAAAAATAATTTAAAAATTGTTATAAATATGTACGTTAAAATATTATACTTTTCTGTACAAATTCGAAATAAATATTTTAAAATGATTCTATTTTAATCAGTAATATCTGTCTAATTAGATTTAAATTATTTTGTTATAATTATAGGTAGGTATCTACTAATAAATAAATAAAATAAATTATCGCAAATTACAACAATTTATTGATAGTTACAAATGTTATTAAATATATAAATATTTTAACTGATATTTACTGCTTAATAAAAAGCCTAGTAAAATAAAAAAATTAAAATTAGTATGAATTATAATAATGTTTAATTAATACAAATGAAAACGTAGGTATGTTTTTTTAGAAGTTATATTATATTTTATGGGAATGACATGTTTCTCCTTTATAAGGCATTATTAAATGTTTTATACTTTTGATAATACCTTAGAAAGGCGAAACCTGTCATTCTCATAAAATATAATATAACTTCTAGAAAACGTTTTCATTCTTATTAAATATTTAATATGGAGATTTACATAATTGTTCAAGAAACGGTTAATTTAATAATGATTATTATATATGTATTTTAATATTTTAATAACAAATTATATGTCATACTGAAAGTATCAAAAATATGCAATAGTTAAATACATAATAATAAAGAGAATAAAAACCGAAAATTAAAATTAAATTTATTTTTAAATGTTGACACATGATATTTATTATTTTTTTGACATTTACAAAAATATAAAATATATATAAATTAAATACGTGTATTATAAAAAATATTTATGATAGCGGAAAAAAATATATCTGAAAAATTGAAAAAATGTTTAATCTAAAACTGATGTTAATAATTATTTTAATAATATATGCAGGTAGGTAGGTACCTCGCGGGAAAATTAATAATGCTATTTTCCGGTAGGTATCGCGCGGAACCGAACCCGGGACCGTTAAAGAGCGAACAGACGCGTGGACCAACGCTCCACGCGAGGTTAGCTCCCGAACTGGCCGGTAATGGTCTACCGAGGAAGGCTGTGTGATATGGGTAGACGCCCCTACGCCAGTGGCGTCGTATTAACTAATACTTTTTTTTAGAATATTTTAATTGTTTTTTAAAATTAAAAAAGGATCCCTGAGATGGTTCGGACATATGGAACGAATGGATGAGAGTAGAATGGTTAAAAAGTTGTACGCAAGCAGCGTGAGTGGGAAAAGAAGCCGAGGACGTCCGAGAAAAACATGGCATGACCAAATTAATTAATTACTAAAAGGCGGCCACATTCGAAGTCGGAACAATCGACGTGCGTGCATGGTACGATGTATGAATGTAGAGGAAGCCCGAGAGGTATGCCAGGACAGGCCAGTGTGGCGATCCATCCTCTCTGCCTACCCCTCCGGGGAAATGGCGTGATGGTTAGTTAGTTAGTTTTTTAATTGTTTGCTGTATGCAGACGACGCTGTTTTAATCGCTGGAAGCATGGACGATCTACAACTTCTAGTGTAAAGAATGTATGAAGTATGTAATAAGTATGACCTTGTGATGAACGTGTCAAAGTCTAAAGTTATGATATTTGAAAAGGAAGAATGTATGACGGATTGTGACATGTTTCACCTTGCCTTTTGCCTATACAAATAGAATAGTATAGTTATATGTCAGAATAGTAGTAATTCAGTCATAACTAACTAACTAACCATCACGCCGTCTCCCCGAAGGGGTAGGCAGAAAGAAAGAACTGCCACACTTCAACCGATGCGGCAGTCCATCCTTCTCTTTTCGCCCCCGCGGTAGACGCGGTGTGATGGGTTGCGAACCTCATCGCCACCAATAAGCATCTCCCGCGCACACTTCAATGGTCCAACGTCCACATCAGTCATAATAAACTAATAAGTAATTATTTGAAGATTGTTGCGATTTTTGTCTTCTGCAAAGGTACTGAACAATAATAAGTTAGCTTGACAGCTTACTGACTACCTATTTTGGTACCTACACCCCCAACCATTTCAGTTCTTTCATACATTTGTCCATATATAGATTAAATAAACACGGGAAGATTGTGCAACTTGTTTGTCACCTTTTAATACTGAAAGGATCATTACGATGGTTTTGACACATGAACAGATTGAATGAAGAAATTATGGTTTAAAAGTATGTATCAACGGTGTAAAAGGAACTAGAAATAGAGGAAAACCGAGGAAAACATGGCACGATCAAATGTATCAAATAATGAAAATCGGCACCGTGAAGAGTCGGAGAAATCGACGTGCGTGCATGATGCGATATATGAATTTTGAGGAAGCGAGAAAAGTATATAGGTATAAAAAAGTATAAGTATATAGGTTAAAAAGTATATGAGGTTGCAGCAGAGATAGACCTCTTTGGATGCAATATTGGCGAATTCGTAAATACCCTTATGATAAAGGCAGCAAGCAAAAAACTGGCTTTTCCTATTCATAAGGTTCTATGTATATTTCCTTTGAAATTATTTTTTTTCACCCTTTACATCGATTTAGCTTGCGCTGTAATGATGTAAGGAGTTTTTTCAACAAAATAATAATATCAGGAGAGAACAGTTTGGCGGTTTTTTCTTTCTGCCTACCCCTTCAGAAGACGGCATGATAGTTAGTTAGATAGTTTTTAAATATAGTTATAAGTCAGTTTAGAATATTATATAATAGTAATAATTCATTAATCATAAACAAATTTTTATCATTATTATCATTTTGTTGAATCGCTCTTTACATCATGACAGCATGACCCAAATGGATGTAAAGGGTATAGCTATCATAGTGATTCTCATGACATGTGATAGGTATGTAATCTATCGCCATTTTATTGTCACGGGAATTCTACACTAGACCAAAGACATTGTGACAATCACACTGCCCTCGCCGGGAATCGAATCCGGAACCTTCGGGGTGGCAGTCAATGCAATTACCACTCGGCCACGAAGGTCGTCTGAATCGGTCGTCGTAATGTGTAAGTTACTGAAGAATTGAGCAGTTTATATTAATTGTCTTCTGCGAATACTCTCTATACTAAATGGTTTACCATAAAATATTCACCCAACGTCCATGGATTGCGTTTGTTCCGAATCCATTAGCCAATAAGCGAAGCTCTAGCGGAAAGCTCGATGCGCCTGCTTCACGCCTGTTAGAGCGAGATGGCGAAACGTAATACCGCTTTATTCGAAACGGCCGCGGCGCGAGATCGAAAGAGACAGCTGCACAGGCAGCGTTCGCCTATTAGGAGGCGTGTCCGCATAGAAAACTCTATGATTTGATAGGCCGATTTCGACTGCAATTGTCGTCATATTTCAGGAAATGAAATATGTATTTTTAATACCTTAAATAAATTAATATAAATTAATGTAAGCTGTTTTTCTGCTCAATAATTTAATAGGAAATTTAATATAATCAATTTGCTTTATTAAGTAGGTAAATTTCACATCTTTATGTGTTCACGGATTTAGGTCAACGTAAAAACAATGTGGGATAGAATAAAAAAAAACTAACTAACTAACCATCACGCCGTCTCCCCGAAGGGGTAGGCAGAAAGAATGGACTGCCACACTTTTCTTTCCTGACATATTTCTCTCGCTTCCTCAACATTAATACATCGTGTCATGCACGCGCGTCGATTTCTCTGACTCCTCACATGGCCGACATTCAATATTTGATTTATTTGATCGTGCCACTTTTCCTCTGTCTTCCTCTATTTCTGGTTCCATACAAATAATTTTTTTACCATTCTTTCTTCATTCATTCTTTCCATATGTCCAAACCATCTTACTGATTCTTTCATTATTTTGTTCATAACACCATCATTCGCACCGCATTCACTTCTCATATTTTCATTCGACACTCTATCATACACAGAGTATCCACACACTCGTCTAAGAGATCTCATTTCTACTGCATTTATTCTACTTTCATCCTTCTTCTGCCAGTTCCATGCTTCGCTTCCACACATAAGGGTCGGTAGAAGAACACCATTGTGCACTGCCATTCTAGCTTTTTTGGATAGGTTTTTTATAGAATAATATTATATTGGATAGAATAATATATTTTGTAATAGGTAACCTTTTTATTATTATTATTATTTACAATGAATTTCTATCATCAAATTTCAAAAAACAACATTTTTTTTAATATTAAGAGTTTTATGTTTCATTTTGCAGAACAGCCTTCGCATGGTGATGCAAGTAGGGAGAACAATCTACTCGTGGAATACCTTCAATTAAATGACGTGAAAATCTATAATGAAACCGAACGCACGTTTCTACCAATGTGTGAGTATACTTGTATTTATTATTATATTTATTTATTTAGGTAGCATGTTCAGAGTGGATGGTCAAACGGACGGTGACATCAAAATAAGGGTTGGTGAGTGTGAGAGTATAATATCATACCTGTACTCAATAGATGCCTTAAACATTTATGCTGTTTGTAATGTCTTTTGAGTAAATAAACTGATTTGATTTGATTTGATTTGAACAAAGGGAATGGAGTTTTAAAAGCAGTTAAAAATATAAATTACTCGATGAAAGTGAAAATGGCTGTTCATAATGGAATTTTGGATCCGTCCTTACCTATAATAATAATAATAATAATAATATGGTAACTTTTAAGGCTTCGTTTTTGTGATGTAATCACCTCAAGGGCGCATTAAGACGTGTTTTAAATCTAAAAATCTAAATGTGAACGCTGCATCTGATTTTCGCGATCGGTTAAAAAGTATAGTGCCTTAAACAAAGTATAATGTTTAAATTAGGTATGAAATATGAATAAGATGGGTTTTCAGTTTAAATCTGAAAACTGTCGGATCTATGTATGAAAGCGAAGCATGGAATTGGCGGAAGGAGGATGAGAGCAGAATAAATGCGGTTGAGATTGTATTTCAAAGGAATTACATGTTTGACCTTGCTATGAAAATATGAAAAGCAATACGTTGAATACCTGCATTAGCAACGTCAGGTCTCGTTGCTAGAAGTTCGGACGAAAAATTGACAAAAAGACTGCTAACTTGGAGACCACGGACCGCAAAGAGAAGTAGGGGGTGACCACTAGGGAATCCAATCCCGCATCAGTATCTCAATCCCACGAGGCTCCAGGATCGACGTCATCAATCCCGTGAATTCGCGGGATTGCAAAAAAAATCATACATTATGTTCTAAGTAGTTATTTATTGTTTCTTGAACAATGATGTAAAACTCCATATTAAATAATTAATACGAATGAAAATGTCGGTTTTCTAGAAGTTATATTATATTTTATGGGAATGACATATTTCACCCTTCTAAGGCAATATCAAATTCCATTTGAGAGAGGGTTCTAATCTAGGAATACAGGATACTCTATAAAGACAAGAGTATTTATCTTCTGAACCTACTTTCACAAATATGAAAAGCTTCGATCTCCGAAACGATCATGTTCAGCAGTTTGATAGCTCTCCCCACCGGCATCACCAGTGGCAAGTTTGTTCTGCATGTTGGGAAATATAACAGCTACCTCTCACATGTCGTGAGAATCAATATGATAGCTAAACCCTTAACATCGATTTGGCTCGCGCTTTATAGTGATGTAAAGAGCGATTCAACGAAATAATATTAAAATAACTTACTACCATCACGTCGTTTCCCAGAAGGAGTAGACAGAGAGGACGGACCATGCCGTTCTATCCTGACATACCTCTCTAGCGTCCTCTACATTAGTACATTGTAACATGCAGCTTCTTCTATTTTTCCGACTTCGAATGTGGCCGCCTTTCAGTATTTGATTAATTCAGTCATCCCATGCTTTCCTTGGTCTTCCACGGCTTCTATTTCCACTCACACTGCTTGTATACAATATTTTAACCATTCTTCTCTCGTCCATTCGTTCCATATGTCCAAACCATCTCAGGGGTACTTTTTTAATTTTACTTATGACGCAATCATCTGCCTTATATTTCTTCCTTATTTCATCGATCGATATTATATCATATATAGGTATATCCTTTTCCCACTCATTCTTTCCAATATTATTAATACAATAATATAATTATATTAATAATAGTAGTATTGAAAGCTTAATTTAAGAAAAAACTAACATGATCCCATAAAAATGAGGTTGCTAAAGAGATAGACCTCTTTGGATGCAATTATGGTGAAATCGTGAATACCCTTACGATAAAGGCAGCAAGGAAATGACTGGCATATTCCAATTCATAAGGCTCTATGTATTGATATTATTTTTTTTTCACCCTTTACATCGATTTGGCTCGCGCTGTAATGATGTAAGGAGTTTTAAGTTAATTAACAAAAAAATTAAAATAATAAAATATGTTTTCATTCGTACGAGTATTAAGAATTGTCACATTATATTTGATAATCCCCTATAATTGCGAAAACTTCTGTAAATTGGAAGGTACAAGAATTTAATTATCTTTAGGTACTGTTAATATCCCCTAATTCCACTGAGACGTTTGCACTAAGGGAGAAGGGTAGAATTTTTAACACCCCAACCAATAACATCTCTCCCCTACCCCTGTCTTAGCACCGTTCCCTCTCATTGGCTCTGGAGAGGCAGATGCGACATTTGAGGCGCTTATCGCGCAAGATGCACTTAATTTATCCACTTTACACATCGCTTCATGACCAATTAGACGTGGCCGTTTTTACACGAACGGTTTCAAATTGATAATCAATAAAACTAAAATGTATTCTGTATTATCACTCGTAGTTCAACTGAATTACATTTATTGTTTCTGGAACAATGATGTAAAACTCCATAATACATAATTAATACGAATGAAAATGTCGGTTTTCTTGAAGTTTTATTGTACAGGGTGTGTTTTTTAGAGGTTTGGTTTTTAAACTGACAATATTGTTTTTACAGAATAAGAATTTGACAGTTGACAGTAGATTTGTAATCAGTACGTTTTGCCATTTTAACATGAATAGACTGACGTCAGAAGAGCGCTTGCAAATTGTGCAAATTTATTTTGAAATACACGGTTCGGTTCGCCAAACTATAATAATAATAATAACTATAATAATAATAATAAATAAGAAACTATATTTTGATTCATAAAAAAATCGTCAAACCCTTTAATTCTACGATATTATCGTCTGTCTCAAATGGCTACCCTTTCAATTATTAAAAGACACAACCCTAAATTAGGCCCTCTAGATTAGTATGGATCTATTCACTCATATAATTAACTCTTCCAAATTATCTGACATGCATTTTTATCTTCCGTCCGTGTCGCGACGGGTTCACGTTAAAAAACGTATTTTGGTGACCACCTGAAGGTAACAAAGGTTAAAAAAAGTTGGTCGATTGAATTAAAATAAGGGTTGATTCATTTTTTGTCGGATACAAGTCCCTCTAAATCGACGTGCGTGCATGTCACGATGTATAAATGTTGAGGATTCGAGAGAAATATGTCAGGGGAAGTAAGGGGAATCCTATTGACTCTTCGAGCGGTGCATGGCCATCACCGTGGTGATGGCCATGCTACGTTCGAGTATTGATCTGATTCCAAGTACCTATCCACACCTCCTCGACTTTGGTCTCCCCTGGAAACTATGCGAAATGTTAGAGGTTGAGTGTGAATAACCCCGGTGGATAATATTGATGCATAGGCTAACGTGGAAGACCACCTCGCCAACCCGTCTGGCAAGCGTGGCGTTGTAATGCCAACCATCCCCCGTATGACATGTCATACATGGAGAAGTATGGGGGACACCTATGTCCAGCAGTGGACGACAACGGCTGTTAAAGAAGAAGAAGAATATGCCAGGAAAGAAAAGTGGCAGTCCATTCTTTCATCTTACCTCTTCGGCGAGACGGCGTGATGGTTAGTTAGTTAAACAAACAAAATAAACAATCAAACCATCACGCCGTTTCCCCGTAGGGGTAGGCAGAGAGAATGGACCGCCACACTACTCTATCCTGGCACACATCTATCTTCCTCCACACTCTTACAGCGAGTCATACACGCACGTCGATTCTTCCGACTTCTAACATGACCAACCTTTACAATTTGATTAATTTGGTCATGCCATGTTTTCCTCAGTCTGCCTCGACTCCGTATGCCATTTACATCATTAACATATACTTTTTTAACCATTCTTTCTCCATCCATGCGCTCCATATGTCCGAACCAACGGAGCGATTCTTTCATAATTTTCTTCATAATACCTTCTTCCGCTCCACATTCCTTTCTTATACCTGCATTTGAGATTCTGTCGTATATCGTTCTACGTCTTAGGGACCTCTTCTCTGCCGAATTTATTCAGCTCTCATCTTCTTCTGCCAGTTCCATGCTTCGCTTCCATACATCAGTTAGTAAGTTAGTTAAAAACAATATTTAGTGTAAATGTAACTGTTTATAAATATTTATACTGATGATAGGCTTCTGAGCCCCGAAATATGTTTGTTTTTGTTTTTAATTTATAATTTTATTTTTATTTTGAATAATGTGTTGTGTTAGGTACTTACTGATACTCCGCTCATTTAGGCACCTACATCCAACCCTTTAAGCTCTTTCAAACATTTCTTTAGTTAGTAAAACTTATATTTGTATTGTTATTGCTTCTTGAACGGCCAAGTGGTAAGTGCTTTGACTGCCACCCCGAAGGTCCTGATAATACCCTATCAAGGATTAACGTGTCACTACTATAAAATAAAATAAAACTTCTATAAAGCATATCTTCTCTGGTTTCAATCCTGGGATTGGTTTGCAGCAATTTCCTCCATTATTCTCTTCCATTTTTCCCTGTCTTGTGCGGCTCTTTTGAGATCTGCATATGATGAGCAGCGCACGTCCACCAACAGGTCCTCCAGGTACTCTCGGCGTGGGCGTCCCCTAGAGTTTGTCCCCTCGATCATACCCTCCATTATGGCATGTAAGAGACCTTCTTGACGTATTACATGGCCGATCCATCTTGCACGCCTTTCGGACAAGGTCCTGAGCAGGTGCCTTCCTCCTTCGATTCCTTGAAGAACTTCCTCATTCGTGATGTGGTCTCTCCAGGAAATTCCAAAGAGTCTTCTATAGGACCACGTCTCAAAAGCCTCTAGTCTCCGCTTATCCCTTTCGGATAGGCACCATGTCTCGCAGCCGTACATCAAGACACTCCATACATAGGTCTTGATGAGGAGTATTCTCAGTTTTAGGTCTATATTATTTGATTCTATTATTATTAAATAGTATTCTTTTTTTATAAAATGTCTCTTTCTTTGAGGTCATTGTCTATGTTTATGAATTATATGACCTGAGAAATTCTGGACTTCAATAACTGATTTATAAATAGATTGGCTATAAACTCAGCAGAAATAATATCATAATTTGTCTACGGCAGCACTGTATTTGAAAAAACGCGGGAACCCTTTCTCAATACCAGTAATTTCCTCGTGTTTTGTTATTTATGTGAGAAATCCGGTTCGGCAGGTCGTGTGATTTGTGCATCTGTGCTGAACCCCCAATCATCCCGGACTAAGATAACACAACAATTTTAGGATTAACCCTTGTGTGCACGAAACTAAAATAACACACAAATCAGTATAGTTTAAATCATTTCGGAAACCTTGGAGACCTGAAATAGTGACGATATATTTCATTGCATCATAATTTTATTGTTTCTTGAGCAGTAATGTAAAACTCCATATTTAATATTAGGTCCTTACATATGAAATTGGCGTTTTGTATGGGAGGAACATAACTTGATTTTTTTTTAAATATAATATATTTATTTAATCAAAGTATGTACCATTGCTATCTATGCACTTTTGCCATCTCATAGGTAGTTCATCGATCCCTTTACTAAAAAAACCATTCGGACGGGAATTAATAAAATCTTTGAAGTCGGTTTGGACTGCCCCATCGGAGTTGAATTTTTTCCCTTGCAAGAAGTTATCCAAATTTCGAAAAAAATAGTAATCTGTTGGGGCAAGGTCCTGAGAGTACGGTGGATGTCTTAGACATTCCAATTGAAGCTCTTCTAATTTGGTAGCCGTCTGTTGTACAGTGTGTGGTCTAGCGTTATCATGAAGCAGCAGTGGCCTAGAGCGATTAACCAGCCTCGGTTGTTTAGCAGCTAGCTTTTCCATCATGGTTTGCAGTTACTGACAATAGACATCTGCCGTAATCGTCTGGCCAGATTTAAGAAAGCTGTAGTGAACGACACCAGCGCTAGTCCACCAAACGCTCACAAGTAACTTTTTTGGAGTCAATTTTCGCTTGGGGCATGGTTTGGCTGGTTCGGCAGGGTTCAGCCATTGCGATGAGCGTTTCCGATTATCATACAGGATCCACTTTTCATCACAGGTAATGATTCGATTCAAAATCCCTTCATTATTGTGCCGGTTCAGTAATGCAACGCAGCAGTCAACGCGCGTTTGTTGATTTGCTTCACTCAATTCGTGAGGTACCCACCTTTCAAGCTTTTTCACCTTCCCAATTTGCTTCAAGTGGATTAAAACAGTTTTATTACTCACAACGCAGCCTGCAGCTAACTCGGACGTGGTTTGCGATGGATCCGCTTCCACAATAGCCTTCAATTCTTCATTATCAACTTTGGTCTCCGGCCGTCCACGGGGCTTGTTCTGCAGGTCGAAATTTCCAGAACGAAAACGTTGGAACCAAAACGCACTGTGTTTTCTTTTGCGGCACCGTCGCCATATACCTCATTAATCCTTCGAGCCGTTTCTGCAGCACTGGTGCCACGGTGGAACTCGTACTCGTAAATAACGCGATATTTCAAGTTTTCCATTTTGTAAACTGAGTGACGCAAAAAAAAAAAACAATTGAGGAAAAAACAAATGAATTATAATTTTCGAAACACAAATACTTGAGTAAATAGCTGTATAAATTTGAATTTGGAATTCCTAACCAAAGAGAAGATATTTGAGATCAAAGTTGCTAGTACGGCAAAACGCCAATTTCATATGTAAGGACCTAATATTTAAACGTCAGATCAAATTTTAAATAAATAATTTAATATCAACATTGCTTTGATTATAATTAAAATTTAATGATTTAAATTGTGTCAATTGCCTGATAATAAACTTACATAACAATAAGTAATTAATACTTTTTTTTTAAACAATGATATTAAACTCCTATTTGAATCATTAATAAAAATGAAAACGTCTGTTTTCACTAAAAATATTATATATTATGGGAATGACATGATTCGCCTTGCTGAGGTGGTTCATGTTATTTCATGATGAACATACATTTTATTTTTAACCCTAATGTGCATGTGACGATAGTAAAATAACACAATTACGTTAGGATCAACCCTAGTGTGCATGTGACTACAATAAAATAACACAATTACGTTAGGATCAACCCCAGTGTGGATGCGACGAAAGTAAAATCACTAGTGTGCATGTGACGATAGTAAAATAACACAGTTACGCAAGGATCAACCCTAGTGTGCATGTGACTACAATAAAATAACACAATTACGTAAGGATCAACCCTACTGTGCATGTGACTACAATAAAATAACACAATTACGTTAGGATCAACCCCAGTGTGGATGCGACGATAGTAAAATAACTAGTGTGCATGTGACGATAGTAAAATAACACAATTACGTTAGGATCAACCCTAGTGTGCATGTGACTACAATAAAATAAAACAATTACGTTAGGATCAACCCCAGTGTGGATGCGACGATAGTAAAATAACTAGTGTGCATGTGACGATAGTAAAATAACACAGTTACGTTAGGATCAACCCTGGTGTGCATGTGACGATACTATAATAACACAATAACGTTACGATTAACCCTTGTGTATATGAAACGATACTAAAGTTAAGTTTTCGTCTATTGGAAAATGCTGTTTGCGAGAGGAAGTGTTATTTATTGGATTTTTTATAATATCGAGTGATACAGTGGATGTGGAAAGACGATTTAAGAGTTCTGGAAAATTTCGCTTTCTGATTGCAGGTTTGCGAAATCGTAATGTGATACTTACTCGTTTTAGCGTCTCGCCATGTTGAAATTACCGCCCAAACCGCTCATCAGCTCCCGCGGGATGGTATGCAAAACTCTAATAATTGTCGGGTGAGATGTGAGGTAGCGAAAGCAAAACGATAATCGAACAGGGCATACGCACGTCCCGAACACATAAAGAGGTAAAGTGCACGAAACCCGGAAAAATAAAAAAATTTAAAAATTTAAAAAAATTGCGCTACAACTTTTTTTTTTAATTCTTTCTGCAACATTTTTATGTATCTATTGTGTATTTTCTCTTGCTGTTATATTACCATGTATCTTATGTAAGGTGGAACATCGAGGGAGAGTAGTGTAGCTTAAATGTGGTCTGGGTCCCCCATGGTTCATCATCAGCCGTCTGTCATCCACTGGTGAATGTAGGCCTCTCCCAAAGCACTCCACCGCCCCCTATCCATTGCCGCTCCCATCCATCCATGTCCAGCAATCCTCTTCAGATCGTCGGTCCAGCGGGTAGAGAGACGTCCAATTCTACGGAATCCTGTACGCTGTCTCAGAACCCGTATTCCTCATCGGCTGTCAGTTCTCCGACAGATATGGCCAGCCCGCCTATCCTCAAAGCCACACCAGTCATCAAATTCGTTTCTGAATCTGTCCCTCAAGGTAATTCCAAGCATGGGTCTTTCCATAGCGCATTGAGTGACCTTGAATCTGTAGACTAGACCTATTGTCAGTATCCACGTCTCGGCTCCGTACGTCATGACTGGCAAGATGCACTGGTTGAAGACTTTAGTCCTGAGGCATATGGTATTTTAAAAGTGAGAACATGACGTAATTTTCCAAAGGGCGCCCAACTCAACTGAATTCTTCGGTCGGCTTCTTTCTCGCAATTGTTTCTACCTAATTGTATGATTTGGCCAAGATATGTGTAGGTATTCCTGTACTACTTCGAAAGCCGACCCTTCGACGGTTACCGATTTCGGGATAATATGTTCATTATACATGACTTTCGACTTGTTCAAATTCATCCCGAGGCCCACTCGTCTGGATGCAGTGTTCAGTTCATCTAGCATGCCTTCGAGCTCCCCCACAGATTCCGCCATAATAACAATGTCATCTGCAAAGCGAAGGTGAGAAATGCACTCGCCATTTATGTTGAGGCCACGTTCAAAGCAGTCCAGAGTTTTAAATATATCTAGTTTTAAATAATAAGTCCAAGAATATACATGCCTGGGACACAATATTTGATTAAGCCGAGATAATCAAACCGCAGAGTTACAATCCTTAAAAACCGGAAAAAACCGATCAACCTGAAAGGAAAAGTCTATGAAGCCTGCGTTCTGCCAGTTGGTACTTATGGTCTTGAAACTGTTACACTGTCCAAACAAAGTGCCGAGAAACTACGAGTGACCAAAAGAGCCATGTTAGCAATAAGCCTAAGAGACAGAGTCAGAAACGATACGGTGAGAGAAAAAACAAAGGTCACTGACATCATCCACCGGGTGGCGACTCTAAAATGGCAATGGGCAGGTCTCGTAGCCAGAAGCTCAGACGAAAAGTGGGCAAGAAGACTGCTGACTTGGAGACCGTGGACGGCAAAGAGAAGTGCAGGGCGACCGCAACTACGGTGGAAGGATGATCTGAACAGACACATCGGAATAACTTGGATGCAGTCTGCACAGGACAGAGTGACATGGAAGCGAATGGAGGAGGCCTTTGTTCAGGAGTGGACGAGAGTAGGCTGAGGAAGAAATATATCTGGTTGGTTGGTTATACCCCTCATGGTTGCACAAATATATTCAAATCAAATCAAATCAAATCAGTTTATTTTCTCAAAAGACATTACAAACATTTTTTATAGTTTAAGGCATCTATTGAGAACAGGTAAAACATAAGGAATATATAATACCAGGAACGCATGAGAGATGGTTCGACATTAGGAATACAAAATACTCTCCAAAGTCAAGAGTATTTGTCTTCTGAATGTACTTTCACGAATATAAAAGACATCGATCTCCGAAGCGATCATGTTCAGCAGTTTGATTGCTCTCCCCACCGGCATCACCAGAGGCAGGTTGGTTCTGCATGCTGGGAGATAAAACAGTCTGTGCTGACGCTGTCGAAGATAGCCATCCGGAACATAAAGATGGATAGCCTCCAAGATGACGGAGTTCTCAAAGAATCCCCTGATAAGTCTGAAGAAATGGGTAAGTGTGCACCCATCCCTTCTTATCTGTAAACTATTGGTCCCCAGCATGCCCAAGAGGAATGCAGTGGGATAAAGCCACGGATAGCTACCAAACTCCCTCATGTAGAGATATCTCAGAAATCTTTTCTGAACCCTCTCTAACATGAGCGAGTATCTCGCCTCGTGGGGACTCCATATCACCGTATCATATTAAACATATATGTAAGCCCCACATGGACGGGGAACAGGCAAAGGGAGTGAGTGCATGAGCGAAACTGACGAAAGGCGCCGCTGCGCCTGTAAGGGCTTCTGGTAAGCGGAGGGAGCCCTCTATGGCTCGGCCATAAATAAACAAGTGCGATACTTCACATTCTCTCTGCCTAACATTTTGAAGAAACGGCGTGATGGTTTGGTGTAGTTGTTTTTGTTGAGTTAGGGCACTTCACCTGCGGTGCACGCGGGCCGTATTATGCAGTGTTGCTACGCGCGCGAGACGGGCGGTATCTGGTACCTACCCGAATCACTTAATTGTCATCCCGAGACATTTTGGGGGGAAAAAGAACCAATAAAAAATGGCGGGTGATGGACGATGGGTGCAGTAATTTGAGATAATTCCCGATAGCAGTGATTGCTCTCTCCATACACGCATCCAGCAGGTAGAAGAGGTGAACAACAATCTCGAACATAAACCATACTACAGGTAAACTGCGACTTAACTATAAATTAATAATCTATTGAATTTAAGCGCAGTAAAAAATAGACATTATCAAGCCTTTGATAACGTTTTCTAGAAGATTTGTTTCATTTTATGATCTAAGACTTTATCAAACATTAGAAAAAGTTTTCTAGAAGGAATGGTTTATTTTATGGGAATGATATGTTTTGCCTTTCTTAGACTTCATCGAAAATTTGTTAAAGTTTTCTAGAAGTTTCATCATATTTATGGGAGTGACATGTTTTACATTGCTGAAACTGTATAAAGTAATTGATACCGTTTTCTAGAAGTTTTATTATTTTATGGGAGTGTCATGTTTTGCCTTTCTTAGACTTAAACGATTTTTTTTAAAGTTTTCTAGAAGTTTTATTGTATTTTATGGGAGTGACATGTTTCGCCCTGCTAAGACTTTATCGAATATTAAAAAAAATTATAAAAGTTTTTTATATTTTATGGGAGTGACATGTTTCGTCATGCTGAGACTTCATCAAGCATTTTATAAAAAAAATCTACAAGTTTCATCATATTTATGGGAGTGACATGTTTTGCCTTCCTGAGTTTTGTTATATTTTATGGGAGTGATATGTTTTAACAAAGTAAAACTTCATCGAGCATTTGATAAACTTTTCCAGATATTTTATTATATTTTTTATATGTAACCTGTTTCGCAATGCATAGGCATTATTTAGTGACGTATGATATTGCCCTAGCAAAGCAATAAATGTTAATACCATGAAATATAATAAAACTTCTAAAAAATACTAATTATATTTTATTTCGTGAATTGAAATAGTATAACTCGGTGTTTGTTTATGCGCTGCGATTAAATATATATTATAAAGTTATCTACCCCTGCCTTCAAGCGTGCTCGAAAGGTGGCACTCCCGACACGCGACCGGCACGCGTTCGTGAGTACTCGTCCACTGGTCTGCTACCCCCTCTCTAGTAACTCTCCAAGTTTCGCCTGACTTAATAAAGCATCTTCAGTGACTCCAGTATCCTCTATATATCTTTTGCAATATTATATATGTATAAGAATGGTGTTCTTCTACCGACCCTTATGTATGGAAGCAAAGCATGGAACTGGCAAAAAGAGGATGAAAGTTGAGGAATCGAAAGAATTGTGTCGGGAAAGAAAATTGTGGCAGTCTATATCATCTTCCTACCCCTTCGTGGAGACGGCGTGATGGTTAGTTAGTTATATCTTAATTTACGCCGAAAGGTTGCTCTAAAGGTGCACAATGGTGTTCTTCTACCGACCCTTATGTATGGAAGCGAAGCATGGAACTGGCAAAAGAAGGATGAAAGTAGAATAAATGCAGTAGAAATGTGATCTCTTAGACGAATGTGTGATACTCTGTGTATGATAGTGTCGAATGAAAATATAAGAAGCGAA
Source organism: Lepidostoma basale (assembly GCA_022606425.2). Classification (NCBI taxonomy): domain Eukaryota; kingdom Metazoa; phylum Arthropoda; class Insecta; order Trichoptera; family Lepidostomatidae; genus Lepidostoma; species Lepidostoma basale. The sequence continues at coordinate 128,859 of JAHDVF020001178.1, forward strand.
TGCGGTGCGAATGATGGTGTTACAAACAAAATAATGAAAGGAACATTAAGATGGTTTGGACATATGGAAAGAATGAACGAAGAAAGAATGGTAAAAAAATATAAGTTAACCATGTAAATGGAACCAGAAATAGAGGAAGACCGAGGAAAACGTGGCACTATCAAGTAAATCAAATATTGAATGTCGGCCATGTGAGGAGTCAGAGAAATCGACGCGCGTGCATGACATGATGTATGAATGTTGAGGAAGCGAGAGAAATATGTCTGGAAAGATAAAGTGTGGCAGTCCATTCTTTCTGCCTAACCCTTTGGGGAGTCGGCGTGATTAGTAGAGTTAGTTAGGTAGTTAAGAATATTTGTCTTTAGAAATCTGTATTATATAAGGTGAATGGTGAATATTTGGAGCAAGAAGATGAATTCGTGTATTTGGGTAGGTAGTATGTTGAGTGGAGATGGATATTACACAGAATGGTGCACTTAAAGTTGTCATCGCAAACAAAATCTTATCCAAAAAAGCTTAAATGACACTGCACAATGGTCTTCTTATACCGACCATAAGGGGAAAACTAACCATCACGCCGTCTCTCCGAAGGGGTAGGCAGAAAAAGAATGGACTGCCACACTTTTTTTTCCTGACATGTTTCTCTCGATTCCTCAACATTCATACATCGTGTCATGAACGCGCGTCGATTTCTCAGACTCCTCACGTGGCCGACATTCAATATTTTGTTCACGTCGTTTACATACCTATACCTTCTTCACCATTCTGTATTCACTCATTCTTCCCATGGGTCCAAACCATCTTAACGACCCTTTCATGATTTTTTTTAACGCTTTCATTCGCACCGCATTCACTTCTTATACTTGCATTTGACACTCTATCATATACAGATTTAACACACATTCGTCTAAGAGATCTCATTTCTACTGCTATAGTTCTACTCTCATCCTTCATCCATTTTAAATATATTATTTAAAATATTTGTTTATATAACTGTAATTATTTATGTTGGTCGTATTTATATGATATTGCGTGTCGACAGCAAGATCAGAATCTATAAAACATGCGTGCGACCTATCATGACGTACGCTTTAGAGATGCGGGCTGACACTGTGCGAACCAAGGGACTACTAAGAACATCGGAGATGAAGGTCCTAAGATCAATTACTGGAAAAACCCTCCGAGATCGTGTCCGCAACGTAGACATAAGAAAAACTTGCGAAATAGAGGATATCGTTCAGTGGAGTAGATCCAGAAGAAGATACTAGAGGGACCATATAGCCCGAATGGATGGTGACAGACTTGCATATACAACCGCTTATGAAATCCCCTCCGGACACCGCCCACCTGGAAGACCGCCTAAAAGGTGGAGGGACAGCTGGATCTCATCATCCGACGAGACATGATTTCTGTGTCACAGATCGTAAGATCTATTAAAAGAAGAAGAAGAAGAAGTATTTATATGGAATAAGATTGCTCGTCGCAGAGTGTTAACAATATAAATAAATACGCAAAAGCGTTGTTCATCGAATTACAGATCTCTTTCGAGATAATTCCGGCATAAGTTGCCAAGTTCGACAACCGATCAAACAAAAAAATCATAAAAAAACAAAAGCCTGCGGGACGCAAATAATCATCCCTCTAAAAAAACACGACGAGCGCTCACTTTCGATAATTTCTAACATAATTGCAGCATCCCACATCAAGGGCTTTGGGTCCAGGCTTCCTTGCGTCTGCTTCAGTGTTGGTCATTTATCTTATCTCAATATTCAGCGATTCCCCGTCATTTCATATTGATATTAAAATTATTAAAACGTCTGTTTTCTAACCTCAAAGATATTGATGATTATTAGATTAAGATGATGTTAAAATTAAACAGTTCATCATTTTACTGTGTAAAATGAGATATAAATGTTAACCTTAAAGATATTGATGATTGTTAAGATGATCTTAAAATTAAATATTATAGTTACGTAAAATGAGATATAAATGATAACCTTAAAGATATTGATGATTGTTAAGATGATGTTAAAAATGAACAGTTCATCAGTTTAGTATGTAAAATGAGATATAAATGATAACCTCAAAGATATTGATGAATGTCAAAATGATATTTAAATTAAACAGTTCATCATTTTATTATGTAAAATGAGATATAAATGATAACCTCAAAGATACTGATGATTGTTAAGATGATATCAAAATTAAACAGTTCATCATTTTATTGTGTAAAACGAGATATAAATGATAACCTCAAAGATATTGATGATTGTTGATGATCTAATAATGAAATACAGTTAATAACGTTAAAGATATTGACGATTGTTAAGATGATGTTAAATTTAAAAACAGTTCGTCTATTTATTGTGTAAAATGAGTTATAAATGATAACCTTAAAGACATTGATGATTGTTAAGATGATCTTAAAATTAAACAGTTCATCATTTTATTATGTAAAATGAGATATAAATGATAACCTTAAAGATAATAATAATTGTTAAGATGTTCCAAAATGAAATACGGTCAATAACGTTAAAGATATTGACGATTGTTAAGATGATGTTAAAATTAAACAGGTCATCATTTTATTACGTAAAATGAGATATAAATGATATTGATGACTGTTAGGATGATGATAACCTTAAAGATAATAATAATTGTCAAGATGATCCAAAATGAAATACGGTCAATAACGTTAAAGATATTTATTAAGATGATGTTAAAATTAAACAGGTCATTATTTTATTACGTAAAATGAGATATAAATGATATTGACTTCAAAGATATTGATGACAGTTAGGGTGATCTAAAAATGAAATACAATCAATAACGTTAAAGATATTGACGATTGTTAAGATGATGTTAAAATTAAAAAGTTCATCATTTTATTATGTAAAATGAGATATAAATGATAACTTCAAAGATGTTGATGATTTTTCAAATGATCTAAAAATTAAATACACTTAATAACGCTAAAGATATTGACGATTGTTAATATGATGTTAAAATGAAACAGTTCGTCATTTTATTGTGTAAAATGAGTTATAAATGATAACCTCGAAGATATTGATTATTGTCAATATGATAATAAAATTAAACAAGTCATTATTTTATTATATAAAATGAGATATAAATGATAACCTTAAAGATTATAATGATTGTTAAGATGGTCTCAAAATGAAATACAAACGATAACGTTAAAGATGTTTGGAAGGTTGATCTAAAAAGTATGTTTTTTAAACTTTATCATTATTAAAAGATTTTGCATACTCAAACGCATCGCTGTACCACCTTCCTTGATGGATCCTGACGCGGCGTAATGATAGCATTCAAGACAGGACACGTGTCCAGGATTTATTGCGCAATGTGCAAACACGGATGTAATGCGCAGGGCAACCCACCCTGTCTCGCGCCTGCGCCGTGCGCGAGATTAAATGATGGATGAATTAATCAGACATCATGCTTTATTGAGGTGAATTTAATATAAAATGGAAAATAATTTGTAGTCTGGAGAATTCAATTTTGTAATATAATAAAAAAAAAACAGGTAACAAAGTATGTCTTAACATTAATTCACATTGTTTTAGTTCATCTGAACGAGTGTAATTAAAAATAAAGTTTAGAGCAACCTAACTAACTAACTAACTTACCATCACGCCGTCTCAGGCAGAAAAAATGGATTGCCACACTTTTCTTTCCTGGCATATTTCTCTCGCTTCCTCAACATTCATATTTCTCTGACTCCTCACATGGCCGACATTCAATATTTGATTGATTTGATCGTGCCATGTTTTCCTCGGTCTTCCTCTATTTCTGGTTCCATTTACATCATTGAAGTATAATTTTTTTACCATTATTTCTTCATTCATTCTTTCCATATGTCCAAACCATCTTAATGATCCTTTCATTATTTTGTTCATGACACCATCATTCGCACCGCATTCACTTCTTATTTTTTCATTCGACACTCTATCATACACAGAGTATCCACACATTCGTCTAAGAGATCTCATTTCTACTGCATTTATTCTACTTTCATCCTTCTTTTGCCAGTTCCATGCTTCGCTTCCATACATAAGGGTCGGTAGAAGAACACCATTGTGCACCTTTAGAGCAACCTTTCGGCGTAAATTAAGATATAACTAACTAACCATCACGCCGTCTCCACGAAGGGGTAGGAAGATGATATAGACTGCCACAATTTTCTTTCCCGACACAATTCTTTCGATTCCTCAAATTTCATACATTATCATGATAAAATTTCGTTCAACTCACGTTGATTTCTCAGACTTCTCACGTGTCCGGCATTAAATATTTGATTTATTTGATTGTGTTCTTCGTTCATCCACTATTTCTTGTTCCATTTACATCTTCTTCTTCTTCCTTTAGCTTAGGTCGTATGATCTGTTTGTGACGGTGGGCTGTCCTGGGATGATGATGTCCAGCCATCTCTCCATCTCTTTGGCGGCCTTCCTGGTAATCTCCTGCTGTTTGGGTTTTCATCTTTAACAATTTTCGCAATTTTTGTATCTCCATGCGGTCCACGTGGTCTCTCAAAAAGCGCCTTCTGCTTCTTCCCCATCTTCTTGATTTTATGAGAGCTGTTAAAAAAAAAAAAACTACACTTTCACGTGCAAAAAAATTAACTCGAGCATAATACTCAATATCATGTTCTTTACATAAAATAAAATCCCATTCAAAAACGTTCAAAATATGATTGAAAGTTTTGTACCGTCCGAATTTTTTTTATTTGTAGTAGGAAATATATTGTATAAATACCTACATAGAGAAAATTGTAAGTTTTAATTGTTTTTATTTTATTTTAGATAAACTTAAGGTGTTCACAGTGTGGAATTCCGTAATGTCGAATTTTTATGAATTAAAAACTGTTTTTTCCCCCTTTGAGTTTATTTTTCTCGACATGTTTCGAAGGCTTACACTTTCATCATCGGGGTAACGATATAAACGTTTACATCGTTCTCCTGAAGATGAAGGTATAAGCCTTCGAAACATGTCGAGAGAAAAAACTCAAAAGTGGGAAAAACAGTTTTTTAATTCATAAAAATTCGTCATTTTGTTGAGGGGGGCGCTGAATAATTTTACTGTGTTAAAGGGGATGAATCTTTCAATACGGTTTAGAAACACTGGTGTAAAGCCTTTAAAACATGCCGAGAAAAATAAAATCAAAAGAGAAAAAAAACGTTGTTTTAATTTATAAAAAAAATCGTAATTTTTATCGTTGTTTTGTCTGACAGCTTCCTAGCTCCCACCCTGTACGAACTAAATCTCTGATGAAAACGTACGCCCTGTGCATAATGCATGATGTTTGTAATAACCACTCCAGCCCTGGTGTGTCATTATATTAGCAGATGCGGGGTACGTTGACTCGAACGGGCCATGACTATTACTTCCTACCGATACTAAAAATTTAATTTCATACACATCTTCTCAAAATTATGATGCAATCAATTTAACACAAATTCAAAAGACAATATCATTTAAAAATGTATATTTAACTAAAATAACTAACTAACTAACTAACTAACTATCACGCCATTTCCCCGGAGGGGTAGACAGAGGATGGATCGCCACAATGCTCTGTCCTGGCATACTTATCGGGCTTCCTCTACATTCATACATCGTACCATGCACGCACGTCGATCAATTTAACTAAAATACATTATTTAATACACGATACCAAGCTGATCCCACCAAACACATAACAAGAGTTTTCTTCCATGAATATTTGGCTTAGATGTAGATTTTGAAGCATTGCCAAGTGGTCCCCATGATTTTAACTTTTCGGATTATCATAATGGATCCATTTTTCATCATCAGTGCAGACGGTGCACATTAATATCAATGCATTTTTTCAAACTGAATCGGGGCTTTGTTGTGAACCCCTATGTTCTGGAGCAAAAAGGTATTTTTGTTCCTGATAATTACCTGCGACAGCGCCGACATCAATTGTTCTTTGGTCCGTCACGCAGAACCAAACTGCCTTTGATGATTCCAGTAGGTAGATTAATTCGGACGTTGAATCTAATCGTCTCGGTTTTGGACATTTTCTGTGTCAGTGAAGCAGTATTCATAAAAAATATATTACAAATTCTGGAAAGAGTAGTTCCTCACTGACGTCAACATATTTGGGTTCCTTCTGATATGTATGATTTTTTGGTTTCATGTTGTTGTTTTATCTTTGTCTTATCTTTGTAACACCGTTTTGTGTCCAAATGGGCCGCCTAAATGTTTTTCGTTTGTTATGTCTCATTTGTGTATTATGTGTAAATAAATAAACAAATAAATAAAATTTCAAATACTTCATTATGAAAACCGATAAATACAAAGTTCTGCAACTAATTATCCAAAGTTAAATTAACGGAAAACTAAGTGTCTGGAGAAAAAGAAAATCCTTTCTGGTAAACCTTGGAGAATGGTTCAGTTGCAGCACAACATCCTTGTTTAGGGCTGCTGTATCAAGGGTAGAAATAGCCGTGATGCTGTCCAACCTTCGACAGGAGAGGAACAAGAAAAAAAAGAAGTTCTTGTATATCTCTCAATTCTTCTTCTACATCTCTGCGCTACATTCCGGTGTGAAATTAGGCCTCCTCCACAACTCTCCTCTACTGGCTCCTATCTCTGTCCATTCCTCTCCATTCTCGATTAACATTAGAATTATTTAATCATGCCGCGTTTTCCTCGGCTTTCCTCTATTTCACATTCCATTTTCACCGTTAATATTTACTTCCTTTATTATTAACCCTTATAGGTCATAAGCTAAAAACGGATAGTTTTGAGACGGCAACATTTAGGTCTATATTTCTAAAACTTTTCAAGTTATAAACACCCTTATTGGTTTTAATCATTCTCAGGTAACATACAGAGGTCTTGAATCTAACCAACCGCCCTGAAGTTCGCACATATTGAGTAGATTACGAATAATGCGTCCCGGTCAGTTATCTGAGTTATTTCTACAGCGACCGGTTTCGCCAGGCTCGCTGACATCGACAGACTGGATGATAGCGTATTAAATGCAATACGGACCAGTCTGTCGATGCCAGCAAGCCTGACGAAACCGGTCGCTGTCTAAATAAAGACAAATGTGGAAGTAGTTATAAAAAAATATCGTTTTATTGAAAATTAACTTCCATCAAGAGATTTCAGTTAAATCATTTTATTTATTATTCTTTTCTCATTCATTCTTTCCATATGTCTAAATTCTTAATGACCTTTTCATTATTTTGTCCATAACACCTTCATTTGTCCTACATTCACCTCTAATATTTGCATTTAATACGCTATCGTATATAGATTTACACACATTCGTCTAAGAGATCTCATTTTACTGCATTTATTAGATACTGATATTGATGTTTTTCATTTGAACGAGCGAAATTTTAAGAAAATGATCGGAGCAACATTTCGGCGTGGATGTGACCACGATATTACATGATATTATAATACTCGTATATTACTTTTTTATTTATCTTAATTTCATTTTTTATTTCCAGTACTATAAGTATTTTAACTCTTAAATATTATGTATACCTTATTCTGTCTTAGTTTAACTTCAATCTCGTTTCACACTATCATTTGTTAATTGTTAACTATTATTTTATATTTGTGGTAGCATGTAATTGGCCTTATTTTAATTATTCTATATGTTTTATCATATATATGTTATTGATATCGCTGTATGTTACCCTTAATAAATAAATGAATAAATAATTTTTCATCCCTTTTGCCAATTCCTTGCTTCAATTCTATACATAAGGGTCGGTACAAGAACACCTTTGTGCATTGTCATTTTAGAGCTTTTTAGACTATTGCTTCACAACTTAGCATTTCTTAAGTAGGCTATTAATTTAAAAACCATTTAAAATTCGAACTTCGAAAATGCGTTCGGCGTTTGATTTAGCGTTAGCCTCAGGGCCGCATTAGCATATTTATTAGGGGCGAATCAGGTGCTAGTTGTTAGCGCAATATGCTAATAGGAGCAAGAAGGAGCTTCCGATTAGGCGTAAATGAGGAGCGAAATTAAACAAAGGAACATCTGTTCCAATTATCGCAAATTCCTGTGAATATTTATTAAAAATACTTGGTCGAACCAAATTACATATTCAAACATCCAAAGCTGTTATTGAGATGTCCAATCTCGGCTTATTTAAAAAGATTATTTAAGAATACAACAAAAAACCATAATAGTCGTAAAGGTTAATAAATCATTAATAATATTATGATGCAATACATAATATTTAAAAGAATTTTAGATTCAATAAATCAATCAATCAATCAAATCAGTTTATTTTCTCAAAAGTTTCTACATACAGAAAATGTAGTTAAAGACATCTATTGAGAACAGGTAAAATATAATATAATACAATATATAATACCAGGAACGCACAAGAGATGTTTCGACTATAGGATTACAAGATACTCTTTAAAGTCAAGAGTATTTGTCGTAATATTTGTCGTAATCGTTTGTTGTAATATGAAAAACGTCGATTACCGAAGACATCATGTTTAGCAGTTTAATTGCTCTCCCCACAGGCATCACCGGAGGCAGGTTGGTTCTGCATATTGGGAGATAAAACAGTATAACATTCCTCTTAAGTAACTGGTCACAAGGCCTAATTTAGAGCAATAATAAGAACAAGAACAAGATCAAGAAGAAGGACAAGAACGAGAACAAGGACAAGAACAAGAACAAGAAAAAGAACGAGAACGAGAACGAGAACGAGAACGAGAACGAGAACGAGAACGAGAACGAGAACGAGAACGAGA